>VDFB02097824.1:106258-121410 GCA_007258455.2 Sequoia sempervirens
TTCACAGCTTATCATAAATCAAGTGAACAATGAGTACCAAACAAAGGATGATAAGCTAACTCCATACAAAAGGCTGGTGGAAAATCTCAATGAATATTTTGTTGACATCACATTTGAGCAAGTACCAAGAACCAACAACAGAGCAGCAGACGCAATGGCAACTATTGGATCACTCTTAGAGATCACTCGAAATGTTCTGAAATACGATTTCTTAGTAGAGCAGCTTCTCGTACCAGCATTCAAGGTACCAAAGTCAGAATTTGTGGGCGAAATCGTTGGTCCGAATGATCAGTGGTACCAAGACATTTACACATACCTTAGGATAGGTATCATTCCCGCTGATTTGCGTTCAAGCCTTAGATGAACCTTTATCAAGAAAGCATCTTGTTTTGTCATTTTAGGAGAAACCCTATATCGCAGAAGCATAGAAGGAACCTTACTAAGATGTCTTAACCCTGAGGAGGCTTCGGCTGCCCTAACTGAGGTGCACAACGACATCTGTGGTTCTCATTCGAGTGGCATGACCTTGTCTAAGAAATTGCTGAGAAGTGGGTATTACTGGCCTACCATGGACAGAGAGGCACATGAATATGTCAAGAAGTGTCTAATATGTCAGCAACACGGGGACCTCATCCAATCATCACACCATGGCCCTTTTCACAGTGGGGACTCGATCTCATTGGGAAAATCACACCCACCTCATCCAATGGCCACAAATTCATTATAACTACAACTGAGTACTTCACCAAGTGGGTTGAAGCCATAACTATGACCTACATAACAGGAAAGTAGATCTCAAAGTTCATCCTGAACTATCTCATATGCCGCTATGGTGTCCCACAAGCCATTATCTCAGATAATGGGACACCATTCAAAAATCAAGAAGTTTGTGACCTATGTGATAAGTTCAAAATCCAACATCGCTTTTCCACCCCATACTATCCCCAAGGCAATGGCCAAGCAGAAGCTACAAATAAAACCATCCTCAAAATCCTTAAGAAAACAGTCAATGACGCAGGTCGTGACTGGCATTTGGTATTTTTAATCCCGCCCCTTTGCCATTTCTAACTAGCATCCGCGACACCCACTGTGCCACCTTATTTTCTTGGTCTACTTGACGGAGGGCATCTTTTCCCATTGAGATCGAAGCACCATCCCTCGTAGAGTATCATTATTGCAAAACCTCATCACTTCATGAGGAGTATCGAAGCTCAAGATCAATGAGCTGAAACTATTGGACGAAATGAATGCCCGATGCTTTAAACCATCTGCAAGTGTATCAGAATAGACTGAAAAGGAGCCACAACAAGAAAATCAGAAGCAGAACTTTCCAGGTTGGAGAATTGGTGCTAAAAGAGAATCAGAAGAATGTCTTGAACCCAAATGGCAAGGGAAAGTTTGAACCCAACTGGCTAGGACCCTTTGTCATCACAGCAAGCTACAAATCAGGGGCATATCAGTTATCAACACTCGAAGGGGAACCCCTACAGGAGACAATGAATAGCTCCTATCCTTAAAGTTTTATACCAACTTTCAAGGTATAGAACCAAAAAATCCAAAAAAAATCATAAAAGTCCTAAAAAATGGTTATTGGCTAAAACTCCTCGGGTAAACAGCGCCTTGGTGGACAAAACAAAAAATCAAAACATCAAGAAAACAAAGAAAGAGAAAATCGCCCCTCTAGTGAAACTAATTTCGTGGTAATCTCTTTGTAAAGTAATTATGAAAACCTGGCAAACAGGCACTTTGTGTAAATAAGCACTCTCCATCCATCTTGGTCTCCGTGACTTGCTTTGCATCATTCACTCACCCATCGCATATCATCGCATTTCACCCTTCCATCCGCATCTGCACCATAGCTTGGTCTTGCGTTTGTGTCATGATCCCTCCAAGAACTACTCGGCCCATCCTCAAGGTCAGTTTGTCCTGCCTTTATCGGGGTAGTCTATTGCATCACGCTGGGGGCACGTTCTCATCGGATCAGATTCATGTATGGTCTTAAAGTCCTCAAAATCAGAAAATCCCAAAAACATGCAAAACATTGCAAAAAATCCAAAAACAAGTCAAAAGTCATTCAAAAAGTCAAAAACAGAGTCGTCTCGTCGAACTACGTTGTCTCTGAGCTTGAACGTAGGCAAGGTTGATCTTTGATTATCCCCCGAGACATTTAGGCTCTACCCCATAGAGTCTCCATTATAATAAACTAACATCCCATCATGTATATCTCATTTGTAACCCACGCTGTCAAATGTAATCCATGTGGTCTCTGTATAATCAAGAGGTGCGCTAACTGCTGATCAGCCCCCGAGGCCCCTAGATAGAAGCCCTAGGTTGGGGTCTCTTGGTCAAAATATCGTGAAAATCCCAAAACATTGAAAAATTGAAAATCAAAACATTTGAAAATCTTGAAAATACCAAAACAAAATTTCAAACATTGCAAAACTCCAAAACATCCAAATATTTGAAAAAAAATCCATCTGCCTCATCTCGCTTACACTTGCAATAATCAATCATAATAAATCGTCATCACCCTCAACCTTTGGTAAAACAGTCGAAAACAAGTCTAGCAGTCAAATGTGAAAACCTAAACTATCAAAATCTCAAGTATAGGTCAGTCAGCAAGCAAGTTGGTCAACTCTTTTCTTATCAATGGCATATAAATCATAAATCAATTTCATCATCGTTTGATAAAAGCATGTCCTAGGATCCGTTCCGACAATGGGCACTTTTATCAAACCAACCACTTTGGGTAAATGAAACGACGTGTCATTAACATGTCCTAGGATCCGTTCCCACAATGGACATTATCTTTTGGCAATAAGTTTCGGCTCCCATCTTTCGAAACATCATTTCTCTCGGCTAACGGTACGAAGAACATTAGTTTGTTTGCTCACTTACTTTATCTTGTTTGATTTATCTCATTGTGCTCATTCCAAGGACCTCTCGATGATGTCCGAACGAAGGATTTAGAGAGATAGGAATGGGGCAATGATCATTATCTTTTTTCTACTGTGCTTGTTGGATATCTTTGTAATATAACCTTGGTCATGCGTGCTTTTGTTTAGTCTGTAGCGAGGGTGTTTTAAGTTTCTTGTTGACCACATAGAAAGGCTAGCCCTCCTATGTTTTGGTCTGAGAATTGCTCTACAAATTTCTCAACTAGTTCACCCCAAGATCTAATGCTAGAATCTAGACCCAAAAATCATTCTAGTGAAATTCCCACAAGACTTCTCAGAAATAGCCTCATAAGATACGTGGGGTCATAAGCGACATCTATGCATATGGTAGAAAATTCCCTGATATGTTCTATTGGGTTTCGTTTGCCATTGTACTTAGGAAGATTCGGTATGACATATCCATGAGGGAAAGGTGTCATGTACAATGATCTATCAAAGGGGAATGGGCATATGTCCTTTGTTGAAAAAGATTTCTTAGTTGACACCGACATGTTATCCATTTGTGTTTGTAATGCGTGCATTTGTGTTTGTAAGACGTCAACTTGGGTCAAAGATGTGCTAGGGGGATTATGCGGATCCGTGTATGTGTTCTGAAATCCAAAGTCTCGTGATGGGTTTCGATTGAACGTTGGCATTTGAGGTGGATTTGGATTTGAAATATTGGTAAATGTGTTTTGGTCTGGAATCTACATAAATTGGTGTTGACTTGGGGTCTGTGTAAATGGATTGTGAGTACTACTTTGGGAAAACAGATTCTAATTTGGCATTGATGTAAATTGGTTTTGACGTGGAATCTGTGTGGACGGATTCTGACCACCAATCTGTGCAAAAGGATTCTGATTCAGAATAGATGTAAATTGGTTTTGACTTGGAATCTGTGTGGACGGATTCTGACTACCAATCTGTGAAAACGGATTCTGATTCAGAATTGATGAAATTTGATTCTGACTGCCAGTTTGGGAGAATGGATTCTGTAGACACGCAAAATGTACAAGTTGACATTGCGCATCTAACTCTGATCTACTAACATCATTTCATCCTAAATCATTCCCTGACCTAACCATTTAATTGAATATCTTTATTTGATTAAATTCATTTGTTTTCTTCTCTTAAATAAACAAATCATGTGTTTAATTAAGTCTCTTAAATCATTCTCTATCCCTATTTTAATTAAATAATTAATTTTATTTAATTAAATCTCTAGAGTCTATCTATTAAATTGAATAAATTAAAATCTTATTTAATTTAATCTTACTTCAATCTCTTTAATTAAATAATCAAAACATGTTTATTTAATTAAACTCATTAAATCATTTCCTCTCTTGTTTGATTTAAATTAATCCAAAATCTAAGTCAAAATAAGTCAACTCACCTAATCATCATTAAACTAACATAATAATCATTTATTTAATCTAACCATGATTAAATACTAATCTCACCCACTTGCATTCTCTAGATATCTCCACTTGCACAAATAAATCAATTTATTGATTTATTAAATCTTCATTTTCCCTCAACAAAGCATCTTTTGGAGGAATATTCTTCTATTTCAAATTCAAAATTTGAATGACATGTCCTTCCAACATGTCATTTACTCTCTCTTACAAGTCCTTCCAACAAGGCATTTACTTCTTCTTACATGTCCTTGCCTTGAGCCAAGTGGCATTCAATGCAATTTTCTTTCCCCCTCTTACATGTCTTTTCTCAAAATTCAAATTCAAAAATGCATTTATTGGCACATTTGTCAAAACTTGCTCATTCCTCATCCAATCACATTTGGACAAGTGGCATTTTTCCATTGGCCAAATCTTTGTCCCACATTGCTCTATTTTGGCTTTGTTTCCATTTCAACATTCTATAAATAGAATGTTTCACCATGCATTTGAGCATCCACAATTATGCAAAGTTACTATGCTAAAATACTTAGCAATCCTCATCCATCTCATTTAGCTAGGTTTTTTGCAGATTTTAGCTTGGAGCATTCATCAATCTTCATCAAAGTGGATCAATCATCTTCAATCAACATTTTCATTCAAGGAGTTGGGAAAGGGAAAATCTCCACACACCTATTTGCACCAACTCCCTCAAGAGATCAAGAGTTTGCTTGCATTAGATAGGATTTAATTGTTTCATTTGTGTTCTTCATTTTCATTTCTTATCTTTTGCAAATTTCAAATGGATTTCTTGAGGAATCATTTGTTTCTAACCTTGTGTTTGATCTAATTGTTTGCATGTTTATTGTGTTTGTGCAAGGTCTAGATTCAAATGGTTCACAGATTTTGATTGCCATATTGGAAGGAGGGAATGCCTCCTGTTTGTGTAATCCGTGGTATGGTACTAGTGACTGGAGCACTAGGTATGGCCATCGACTGTGGTATGGTACTCATGATACTAGCAGTTGGTATGGTTGTTGATTGCAAACTTTTGACACCGACATAAGGTGTAGAGGCTAACGTTTTAGGTCTTTTACTCCCAACAAGAGGACTGAAGGGAGTTGATGATGAAGCCCCTATAGTGAAATTAAATCCCAATGTCATGCCGGATGTACCAAATGGAGATGTATTGACTGTCGTACTCTGTGCAGATGTGCCAAATGGCATAGTTGTGCTAACCTGAGGTGTAGTGGTACTACCAGTCATTGTGTTTGTTCCTTGTGTAGGTTGAGTTTGTAAGGTGCTAATATCAAATCCTGCGGGTAAGGTAGCGCCTTCAGCTAGCAATTTGGCTAAAAATCGTGGACGATCATTTGCTAGGTATTCATCTACAAAAGAGGAAAATTCAGGGTCCTGTGCGGCAGCCTCTACGTCCTCTACTGCAATATGTCCTTGAGTGTTTCTAGTGGTGAATTTTTCTAATAGAGTCTTATGAGGTCTTGAAGAAAATGGATTTATGAATTCGTTTGGGTTCGACATGTTTTCTCTCTCGCTTCTCTTAGACCTAGTTTCAACCATGTAAGACAAGCCCAATATGCGGGAAATGCAAAAACTATATCTATGAACAATATGACTCTAGTCTATGTTTTTTGGATTTTCGTATGCAAAATAAGGGATGTTCTAGGATGACAGTAGTCTAGACTCTGAAGATGCAAAGTCTAAGCAAGACCCTAAAGTGATCAATTCTATAAACCCAAGATGAAGGAACCAACTACCTAAAGTCAAACCAAGGTGTCAATTTAGTTTAAATCAAGGAACCAATGTAGGATGAGGATCAAAGACAAGTTGAGTTTCCTAACTAGACTGATGAGCTAGGAGGACTCTCTGTAGGACAAAGTATAAGATGATAGGACTAGGTTCAATGAAAATTTTTGTTGACACTATGACTTTTCTAGGGTATAGATGGTAAACCAATCCTAAAGTTTGTAATAGTGACCTTTCTAGAAGTTTAATGCAAGGTAATATGTATCCTAAGATGAAACTAAACTCTGAATGAAGACAACTATGGTAATGACTAAATGACCCTAAAGGATCCAAAATTGAGCAAATCGTTTCATGTTTCTATTTCAAAGACTGTTTGTGTAAGGACAACTAAAACTGGTATAATCGTGTTGACTGGACAGTGATTGTGAATTCTGGTTTTCTGATAATCAGACAGATGCGTTGCAGGATCTAGCATATGCGGTCAAGTTTATCAGTTGCGGTTTTCCAGTAATCAATTGCGTTTCTCTGGTAAAGTTCAGTTTGACCCTAACAGATGCGGTTAACCTTTTAACAGATGCGATTCGTACTGACAGTTGCGACTCAGAATATAACGCATGCGGTTTTTCCAAAGCAATTGTGAGCTAAACTGGTAGATGCAACTCTAAACTAGACAGATGCGACTTGAAATAACAGTTGCGACTCAGAATTTAACAGATGTGACTCAAGATTTAACAGATGCGACTTGTACTGACAGTTGCGAGTTTCTGGTGAACAGTTGCGACTCTCTATGTATTTTCAGTGATGAGATTTAAACTGACTCCGTTTTCTGTGATCAAATTCTGACAATCAAAGATAATTTTTAGTTTCGATTTTGGACTCAAAGAACATTTAAATTGACAACAGACAAGCACATCCTAATAGGCCAAAGGCCTAGGGTTTGTATACTTGGTATAGCCCACCTATTATACCCCGGATTGGTGATGAACACCTTTTCTTCTCGAGAGTGGATAGCTTAGAAATTTGGTGGCATTGGCTCCCCTCCACGACTCATTAACGTCTTTCGAGCACACCAATTTTGAATTCTTTGGGCAATGACCTCCCAAGAACTGCTATCTCTACTCAAGGGGATCAGTAGTGAGTATCTTCGGGCATGATACTGTACCCTACACTATACCAAGCAACGACCACAAATAGGTTGGTCTCTAAAACAAAAGGTATTTGGTACAGGCATTCCGTTCGTGGGGTGTGATCCATACGGTGCGAGTCCTCGTTCAGATCCATCTTGTCAGAACCACACTCGTGATTCTTGGGGTTTCCCCAAGAACCCACTTTTATATACCGGCTGGAAGTCCCTCAGGTTCAGGGTGCTACCAGTCTGAGTCCTTCTGGGGTGAGTACTTTTTCCCACTAGAACAGGCCCAAGTTCTAGAGTTGGTAATCGTTTCTCTTACACCCAGGATCGCACATATGCGCAAGGGGAGAGGATACTTCGATGTACCAAGTCGTAAGGGTAACTAGACTTGTGCTTTCACACCAAACACGGTAGACACTTGTTAATTTTAAACCAAACGAAAGATTTGCTACGCTACCAAACAATCTGTTTCAAAAATTAACTAGGGTCTTCGACAAGCATCCTGTAGAAAAACTCGTTAGTAGTTTTCAATATTGTCTTTGTCAATTGTCCTGCAAAAGCTTGTTAACTCCAAAAGGCCACACACTGAAAATCAAATATTAGTAACACACAAATCAATTGAAAATTTTAGATTTTCGAAAATAGAAATAAAGTTTTACCAGTCAATTGCATCGCTGTGTTACCAGTCAAATGCGTCGTTTCTTCTATCAGATGTGGTTCGGGAAGTCAATTGCGGTTCAAGAAACTTCAGATGCGTCTTATTTTTTTCAGATGCATCATTTATTGAGATCGACTGATTAATCATGCATTATGATAACTGTCAGTAGTGACATGAGTGATACAAATTAGAAATAGAATTAAAGATTAAATAAATGATTTAATCTTCAAGTTCGGTATTCGAAAAAAGAAGAATTATCTTTGCATGACAAAGATGAAGATTGATTAAAGCAACTCTTGTTCGAATGCACGCACAACATTTAATTAATTAAATAGGAATATTTAATTAATCTGCATGTACAGGAAAATGAGTTAGAACTGGACAATTGAATGATTTGACGAAGAGATTACTGAAGAACGCCACTCAGACATTAAATCAAGAGTTAATTGAGTGATTAAAATAGATCTTTGAGTCGAGTAAAAGTGAATACTTAGATAACTCACACAATTATCTAAATATAGAGGAATGCGTTAAAATAGAATCCATGAATTAAATAATTCATTTAATTCAAGATTTGATATTTGAAGAATTTTCTTCTATGGCTTCCTCCCCTTAGACATGACAATTCTATTGTTGTAGATACTTGTCCTCCACTCTTGCATTTCCTCATATGCTACCCCTCATCCTACCTCTTAGATGTCTTGCACCTATAGATGATTCCATATTAGAGACACTCAATTAGAACTTCAACAAAAGAAAATGAAAAAACCAACATTCACCATTACCAACTTCAATAGATGTGATAGATAGCCACTACACCATATAATTACTTCCCACACATTGCCATAATGATTATTATGATACTTAACCACTACTATTCCAACCCATTAACAGGTGAACACCCCTTAAGATCCTTCTACAAAAGCATCATTACCTCCAAAGAAAAATTATCCCATCAACAAATAAAAGAGGGACCTTCGATAATTTTCAAATCAACTCCTGTATTAGCTACCCAATTAACAACCATATTATATTTTCTTCCAAAGTGAGAGAACCATATATCATCAAACCATTTCATCCCAACATATTTTTAATACAAAATATATTATTTATTTTATTAATAATTTTTTATTAATCAATATTCATCTAATTATAAATTTCTATTTTATTAAGGATATATTATAAAAGTAAGCCAATGCTTGAGCTTTTAGATTGCTTAGAGTATTAGTGATATACAAAATTATATACCACTCCCAAATGCTTAGGAACCACATCATCATTTTTATGACCTTCTATATAGATGTGAAAATTTTAAATATTAAGATTTATTTCTAACTAACATTTAAATACTTTATACTACATAGACACATCTATTATTTTATTCAGTTAAAAGTTATATTATTTTACTTTAAATTTAAGAATTATTTTATTTTATTTATTGAAATGATAATTGATATTCGATATTCATTATTTACAAAGGAGACAAAATCTCCTTAAATAATACAATATAGGATGATGTTTCTAAAAAGAAACATACATTAACAAAAGCAAAGAACTGAAAGATACTAAAAGCTAATTGAAGCAAACTAGTTTAACTGAAAGTAAAATACTGAATAAATAAAGACTAAGATGACCATTAAATAATACAATAATACTTTAATACTCTCCCTTAATGGTCATTCTACTAACTATAACAAGCTTATCCCAAAATTTTATAAATTTATCTGGATTGAGAGACTTGGTGAGAATGTCTGCAGTTTTATCCTCTGTTGGAACATATTGCAACATCACAAAGCCATCTTCAACAAGCTATCTAATGAAGTGACATTGAAGCTCAACATGCTTGGTTCGCTCGTGGAAGAATGAATTCTTAGCAAGTTTGAGAACCCCTTGATTATCACAAAATAGAGGTGAAGGGCCTACTTGAGACATCTGCATGTCAGCAAGCATCCTTTGAATCCATACTGCCTCACATGTTGCCTTAACTATTCCCTGATACTTGGCTTTGGTTAAGGAAAGAGCAATTTTTTACTGCTTCTTGCTTGTCCATGTGACTACACGTATACCAAGACTGAAAACATACCTAGAAGTGGACTTCTTGTCATCCATTGAACCTGCCCAATCTAAGTTTGTAAGCCAACCGGCCCAAGACTATTGCATCTACTATATAAAATGCCAAAGTTAGGTGTCCCTTTGACATAGCATATAATAATCGCTTTGCGACAACCGATGTTTTGCCTTAGGAGCAATGATGAAATGAAAAATGTAACTCACAACAAAACTGAGATCAGGTTTGTTGGCAGTGATTAGATGAGGTTTCCCACAAGTTGCCTAAACGTAGACTCATTTACCATAGGTGAGATTGATTTGGCTGAAAGTTTCAGCCCTTTCTCCATGGGAGTGGATGAGATTTTGCAATCTTCCATCCTAAATTTTTCAAGAAAACTCCTGGCATAATTTGACTGAGAAATGAAGATATTGCCACCTGTCTACCAAAATTCTACACCAAGACAATAGTGTAGGAGAGCCAATTCCATCACCTCAAACACTTGACACAAATTTGACTTGATTTGTTGAATCAAATGTAACCTATTGCCAGTAATGATGATATCATCCACATAGATGACAAGAAGGATGATATCATTGCCAGTATTCTTGACATACAAATTTGCATCTGAGGGACTTGTGAAACCCTTGTGAAACCAAGTACTTATCAAACTTTAGGTACCATGCCCTAGGTGCTTGCTTGAGGCCATAAAGAGCCTTCTGTAATATGCATACCTTGTGCTCTTGTCCTACAACCTTAAAACCAGAAGGCTACGTCATGCGTACCTCTTCCTCCAAATATCCATTGAGAAAGACACTCTTTACATCCATCTGATGGAACTTCCCACCAAACTGTGTTGCCATGGATATGACAAGTCAGATGGTACTCATCTTTCCTATGGGAGAAAATATTTCCTCATAATCAATACCTTCTCTCTGTAAGAACCCCTTAGCTACCAACCAAGCCTTGTACTTGTCCAATGTTCCATCAGCCTTGTATTTTTCCTTGTAGACCCATTTGCAACCAATGGGTTTCTTCCTTGGTGGAAGATCTGACAAAACCCATGTGTTGTTCTTCAAAATTCTATGATGCTCAAAATCCATAGCCTTTTCCCATTCAAGTTTACCCATGGCCTCTGAATATTGCTGAGGCTCATAAACACTTTGAATGTTGGCCATAAGAGCAAAATTTAGTGTGTTATTTTTGCTTTTGTCTCTAGACGATCGTCCCTCAATAAGCTCGCTAGATGATTGTCCCTCAACAAGCTCATCATTGTGAACATCACCAATGAGCTTCGCCCACCACTTAGGATGAGGAGGAGAAGAATCACCTTCCAAATTAGAATGAGCATCATCATGACTTGGGTTGCCTGGAATAATACCATCCATATTATTCTGAGGAAAATTTGCTAATTCAAAATCTTGTTGAGGAGATTCAATAATGTTAGAATCATCAAAGTCCCTCCTTGTTGGTAGAAGATTTGGCATAGGAGATTCTACAATGTGTGAAGCATCAGAATCCCTCCCTTTAGGTGGAGCTACTAAAAGCTTAGCTCCCAAATCCTTGGTCTTCAGAGGTTGATTGTTAGGACTGGGAGAAGGGAGCAAAAAGGTCCCACCTTCCTCATCAAACACAACATCCCTAATGAATGTCAAACGGTCAATAGCCACATCAATTAGCCGATAGGCCTTGTGATTGTCATTGTATCCTATTAGCATCAACTTCTGGCTCTTGGAATCCAATTTGGTTCTTTTGGAATCTAGAATCCAAACATACATGGTTGAACCAAAAACCTTGAGGTGGGTGATTTTTGGCTTCCTTCCAGACCATGTTTCCTTAGAGGTCATCTTCTTAATGGCTTGTGAGGGAGATTGGTTAAGAAGGTATATTGCAGTATACACTACCTCAACCCAAAAATTCTTAGGAACACTCTTGTTCTCCAACATACAACGAGCCATTTCTGTGATGGTACGATTCCTCCGCTCAACAACACTATTTTGCTGAGGGGTATAGGGTGTGGTAAGCTAGCGTCAAATGTTGTGTTTTGCATAGAAGTTTGTGAACTGGTTGGAACATAACTCACCCCCATTATCTATTCTAAGAGTGATGATTTGACATCCACTCTTTCAACTAATGCTTTAAACTTCTAAAATTCATTAAATACTTGTGAGTTTGCTTTAAGAAAATATGTCCACATGTTTCTGCTAAAATAATCAACAAATAGAAGGAAATACTTGGCACCAGTGATCGATGCAGTGTTCATTGGTCCACAAACATTTGCATGAATCAACTGTAGGACCTTGGATTCTCTCCAAGACTTTCCATATGAAAATGGAGTACGATGCTACTTCCCCGCTTGGCAAGCTCCGTAAACACCATGTGTCTACTGTTGAATCTTAGGTAAGCCTTCTACCAAATTCTCTCGAGCTACCTGAGAGAGGTAGGCAATATTGAGATGCTCATACTACTGATGCCAAAGAGTGTTGATAGATGAACTCCTTGCAACCAACACATGCTCCATAAGATCTCCAGTATCAAGCAACCGATACAAACCATGATCCTCGAGCCCAACTGCCATAGTTTTCTTGGAATCCTTATCAATAGTTTAGCATTTTTGAGAACTATTCAAAAAAAAAGTCCAACTTCAGACTATGACACATAATTTGATTGACAAGGAGTAGATTAAGCTCCATGCACGGTACATAGCATACATTGAGAAATATTAAACGTCTTCCACCAAATGTGATCTAGATGTTGTCCTTGCCGACAAATCTATACTCTTTGCCACCACTAAAGAAGACGAAATTAGAGCAAGCCATATACTCCGTGAACCAATCTCTCATTTTTGTAAAATGTCGAGAGGCTCCAAAATCAATGTACCATGCAGATGATTTTACATGATCTGTTGGTCTTTTGGCCATTAATTTAGAAGAGGTAGACGCTTGCTCAGAATGCATAAATGCCATCCCTCCCATTTTCTAGAAGCACAAAAAATGAGGTATAAGATTTGTGGTTAGCAAGCACATATCACAAGACGATTAGCTGGCACAATTCCCACGATTGCAAGATTCTTTTCAAAAAAACTTAAAAAAAAAACTCAAATGATTAGCAAATTTTTTTATAGAATTTTTTTTCAAATAACTCTTCAAAGTTTCTAGCCCTCAAAATTCTTGAAAAGCCTATGAGTTTCAGAAAACCCTAGGTCGCTAAAAGTTGGCCAGAAAAAACAAGGAAAAACTGCTCCAAAAATGTAGGTCGTGCAGCCAAACAAGACACAAAATTCGCCCACAAAGATTTGGTCATGAGCAAAGAGAACCATGAAATGCTCAGTAAAACTCGTGAAGAAAGAAAATGACTAGAAGAGATCGTGTGTAGGGAGAGAAACCAATCAAAAAGCCTAACACACATCAAAGAAAAAAATCACGCCCAAAATCACGCCAAAAAACCCACAAATGAAGCTACAAAAACCCATGTGATTGTAAAAATTGTGATTTTCAAGAATATGCCCAGAAGAACGTGTCAATAAAACTACAAAAACCCTCACACGACCACGAATACCAAGCAGAACGTGTCAAAAAATCGTGTATTTTTCCAAACACAGAAAAAAACATGATTTTGTTGTAGAAAAGAGATACAAATTTGAGGAAGAAAATCTGCCACAACACTTTTAGAAGTCACGTGAATTTTACAGGAAAACAACCTAGGATTTTTCACTTAGTAATCCATGATTTTTCTTCACAAACAAAAACACGATTTTTCCAGGTAATAGAAACCCTTCAATTTTCTTCACAAAAAAAAAAGCTTGAAAACTTTCCAAAAAATTTCCTTTCACAAACCCTCAATTTCATTTAAAAAAAAAAGGCTAAAAAAACTTTTGAAAAATTCAAAAAATCTTTAGGTAATCGACCACGAGTTTTTATTACTCAAAAGATTCGCAAAAAAAGAGCCTAAGCTCTGATACTATGAAGTGATACTTGATATTCGATATTCATTATTTACAACGGAGATGAAAGCTCCTTAAATAATACAATATAAGATGATATTTCTAAAAAGAAACAGATACATTAACAAAAGCAAATAATTGAAAGATACTAAAAGCTAACTAAAGAAAACTAGTTTAACTATGAAAGTAAACTACTGACTAACTAAAGACTAAGATGACCATTAAATAATATAATAATACTTTAATATTTACATTGTTTACTTTATTATAGATTTGCAAGACAATAGATTTAAGCATTATTTAAGAGTTATTTTATTAGATAGTAGAAAAATACTTGAAATTACATAACAATTTTAATCATTTCTTTAATAATTAATTCTGCTATTCTATATTTGTTTTATTTTATTTTTATTTTTTGAAAAAGTACAATAAATATTATATATTTACTTGTAACTTAATTTTAATATCTAGATACTATTTTGTTTCTATTCAATTTTTTTTTTTAAATTGACTATTTTATTGAGTATGTATTTTATTTTTCTTAATTTTGAAATAAATTATTTATTACATATTTAATTATATAATTATTTTAAGAGTATATATATATACACTAAAATTATTTCTTTAAAATTATTTTATTTAAATAAAAATAATCATGCACATAAATATTTATAAGAGTTAGTATGTGGGTTCTTTAAAAGTTTTTATTAACACACTTATGACTTCACATTCATGTGGATATTTAACTTGAATCCATGAGATTTTTGTGCCTTTTCAAAATAAATGAATTTTGTATAATATGTACATGTAATTTATTGAAAAATAATATTTTTTATTTTTTCACAAATAATTCTTTATTACAACTGCATTGTCTTTTATTTTGTACCCCATGCAATTAGACACCTATTAGTGCCTTATTTTTTCCTTCTAATAATTCTTTCAATATATTTCAAAGAAGGCTAAATGTGTCACATCCTAGTTCTCTATTGCCTCTGGATCCTCCTCTGGAGGTGGTGGATAAGTATAATGATCTATTGCCTCTTGATCCTCATCTGGAGGTGGTGGAGAGTGAGATGGTGGGTGGTGAGTGGGAGGTGGCGAGCATGGTGAGTACATGGAAGGAGGAGGAGACGGTGGAGGTGGAGGTGGAGGTTGTCCAAAATTAGGAGGGTGGTGAGGATATGAATATGAAGGAGATTGCACTGTGGGGGAAGGAGGTTGGAATGGAGATGGAAATAATTGTGAAGGTGAAAATGGGGATGGAGTTAGTTTTGCAGG
>VDFB02097824.1:121510-266740 GCA_007258455.2 Sequoia sempervirens
GATATCGTAGGCTGGGACCAAAAGTTGTTCTACCAAGAACTCAAACTTAGGCACGTTGTTAGGAATGTCAAGAAGTGATGCAATTGTAGCCATAGCGTCTGCTGCCCTGTTTACAACACAAGGTATTTGATGAAATTCGAATTTGTTAAAGTACTCTTTAAAGCTATTAGCCATGCGCTTGTATGGAGCAAGCTTCTCGTCCTTAGTCTCATTAGCCACAGCGCCAGATGGAGCAAGCTTCTCGTCCTTAGTCTCATAATCATCATTTACCTGTCTCGACAATTTCAGCCAATCGCCATACTTGTAGGTCTTTAAATTTTCCACGATCGCTGGCGCGTGAATCTCGCCACTAGAGCTTCATACTGGCCATGTTGTTATGCATGGAATGCAATCAATGACTTAGGATGGAATCACCTTGTGGTGTAATAAACAATATACCAACCCTCGAACCATGATTTGTATGTGAGCCATCAAAGTATAGTTTCCACGTTATGTTTGTGTCAATTGTAAACATGAACTCATTAGGAAAGTCTGCAACTAATGGGTGATCTTCCTGTATGGGTGCCGCCTAACCGGATCAGCAATGACCGCTCCTTTAATAGATTTTCTTTCTACATATATCATACTCACTAAGTATCATAACCCATTTGGCTAGTCGCCCTTTATGTGCTACTGAGAAGATATTTCAGAGGGTCTATTTTAGCAATCGCATTGTTTGATGGTTTAGCATGTAGTGCCTTAGTTTTTGGGTAGCAAATACTTCTGCAAGACAGGCACATTCAATGTTACTATAGTTGAGCTCATAACCTACCAAAGTCCGACTGATATAATAAACTGCCCTTTCATGACCTTCATCGTCATTCTGTGCAAGCAATGCTCCAAGTGATGAATGGGTTGCCGTAATATAAAGAATCAATGGTCTTCCTTCAATAGGTGGCATTAAGATAGGTGGTGTGAGTAAGTATTCTTTAATCAGTTGAAAAGCTTCTCCACACCTAGCTGTCCATACAAAGGGTACTCCTTTCTTAAGTAGATGTTGAAAAGGATGTGTCTTATCTGCTAGCTGCACTATAAACCTCTTGATAGATTGCAACCTTCCTTGTAATGTCCTTAGTTGACTAAGATTAGTGGGTGGAGGCATGTCTGTAATTGCTTTTACCTTAGCCGGATCCACTTCAATGCCTCGTCTAGAAATGATATAACCTAACAGCTTTCCTGACTTGACTCCAAACACACATTTCTTTGGATTGAGTCTCACTTTATACTTTTCCAGCCTCTGAAATATCTTGTCTAAAACCTGCAAATGTTCTTCCCTTGTCTTGGATTTTACAATAAGGTTGTCGACATAATCCTCCATAGAAGTGTGTACTAGATCATGGAAGATAGTAGTCATGGCACGTTGATAGGTTGCTCCTGCATTCTTGAGTCTGAAGGGCATAACATTCTAGCAATACGTTCCCCAAGGACAAGTGAAAGCCGTCTTAGGTTGATCTTCACTTGTAATTATGATCTGGTTATATCCTGAAAATCCATCCATAAGAGACAACATCTCATATCCTGCTGTCATGTCAACTATCATGTCTATATTAGGCAAAGGGAATTCATCCTTAGCACAAGCTTTGTTGATATCTCTAAAATCAGTGCAAATGTGGATGCCCCCAGTTGGTTTAGTGACTGGTACAAGATTGGAGATCCAATTGGCATAGTCGATAGATCTGATGAAACCAACATCTAACAATTTCTTGAGTTCTGCCTTGACTAATAAAGCAATTTGTGGATGCATTTTTCTCAGCGTCTGTTTCACTGGTTTGGCACCTGGTTGTAAGGGAAAATGATGTAGAACAAGTTCAGGATCTAACCCCGGCATGTCGGCATATGACCAAGAAAAATTTATCTATCTCTTTGTAAAGAAGTCGTGAAACTCAGGCTTCTCTTATGTTGTCAATGACGCTGCAAAATAAACCAGTCGAGGATTCTCTTTTGTGCCTATGTTGACTTCTACAGATTCTTCAACGAGCATGGGTGACTTTTCATTACAGCAGGAGAATGTTCAAACCTCCATCCTTAGGTGCCTGAGGTTTTCACCTTTGGATGCCCTTTTTACTTTTTCATTGTCTAAAGGTGCCTTTCGGTTTTCACCTAGAGACTCGTCCTTTTTATCTTGTTTATTCTTTTTCTCATTTTTGCGACTGGAGGGTTGAACAGATTCCCCAAAATATGCTTTGTTGTCCAAGTCAATGGTAAAACTAGCCTTATGATCCCCGTTAGGCATGCCTTCACGTAATCCCAAGAACTCGACAATTGCTTCGTCATTCTCAAAAGTGTCTAAGACGGGTGCATCTTATTGATCCCAATCAATGAGCTAGGGATAGACTAAGGGCATGTCATCGTCGAAGTTATCAAAGTCTAATGGGGTCAAGGTAAAGATTGAATTATTCATGTGATTACAAAAGTCTCGTACCAGGTCCTCTTTGCTCTTAGGTTTGGGTCTAGGTTGATAAATAGGTGGGCCTAATGCCAAGGTTTGACTATCGGAAACAAGTGGCTCAGGTTGCCAAGAGGTTGGATCAAGTGATTCCCAATAGTAGTGTTTAAACCATTCCTCTTTTGTCATTTTCTTTGGTGGACAAGAATTTAAGGGATTGGGTGAGGAACTTAACATCAAGTCAAGTTCTCCAAATAACTTGTCAAGGTCCATGGAAGAAGTAGAGGATAGGGAATCCCACTCATAATCATTAGAGTCGGGGGAGTTACAATGATATTGGTCCACTAGTTCATGAGATGTCTTAATATCTTCTGAAGCACGTACTTCCTCAAGTAAGGGTAATGGGGTACTAGGAACGCCAATCTGAATCGGTTGAAACCCTAGCCCTACTCCTTTTGGCCACTGAGAAACAAATATTGGTTCAATTCTGCCATCTTGGTTTAAGCCTAAACCACTCTGTCCATCATATCCTTTGCTTTGCATAATTTTGAAACCCTCTCCATATAGATTTGTAGGAATATGAGCAAGTAAGAGTGGTTTCTCATCATCTTCCCTATATAGCCAGGAAGTGACATCTTCTGCATCTACAGCCTCTTTGCTTAATTCACCCCATTTAGTAAAAGTTGTTGTGGGGGGAACATGTATAGTGATCATAGACTGTCCCCTACTTGTTGTAGGTAAACCATATGACTTAGGAGGAAGCAAATGGCGAACACAATAAGAAGTCTTCATGTAATACTCTCCACAACCCTTGTCTTGGATCTCACCCCTAGGAGTGGTAGGAAGTGAGGGTGAAACAAATGTTTGAGTGAGTGTGGATGGATCAACATAAGAGGATGAATTAGACGATGAGGCCTCTTGGTTCACTGGCACTTGACATTGGGGGATCTCTTTTAGATTGGTACAATATTGAAATGGATTAGGATCACCATCTATGGTTATTTCTGTGCCATTGTAAGGGAATTTAAGACACTGATGATACGTGGAAGGGACCGCCTTCATGGCATGAATCCATGGTCTACCGAGCAGAAGGTTATAAGGAAGGGTGAGATGCAAGACCTGGAGCTTTGTCTCCATCACTGCAGGACCAATTCTGATAGGAAGTGTTACCACCCCCTTTGATTTTCGTTCCTCATCATCATAAGCTTTTATGACAATACTTTTAGTCGTGTCTACGCATGCTTCTGAGATACCTAATTCCTTAATTAGTTTTAAAGTGCATAGATTTAACCCTGCTCCTCCGTCTACCAAAACTCGTCTAACCCTTTGTGTCATCAACAAGGACTTCCAGATGTAAAGGATCATTATGGTGGATCTTTTCAGTTGCATAGTCTTGTTCAGAAAATGTGGCATGATGATTATTGATCAAGTAGCCCACCATTTCCTGGAAATGATTGACATCAAGATCATTAGGGACCGTGGTGTTTTGTAAAGCATTATCGAGGATAGATCGATGCTTAGGGGAAATACACAACAATTCCAAGATTGAAATTTGAGCTGGGGTCTTCCCCAACTGGTCAAGTAGATTATATTGTAACTTGGAAGATTGTGGTGTTTGCTGCGATTGAGGGCCTTGGATAGTGAACTTAGTACGACGAGTATTGACCGCACACTCAGGATTATCATTGATAGTAATGGTATTGATATTCTCGTCAGCGGCGCGAAGGCAATGAATGATTTTTCCACTATCATAATCATGTTTGATACTCGCATAGTTGGCTAGCATATTGGTCTTAGTACTCGAACTGGGGGCAGTTCCTTTCCCATGGTCATGTAGTGGGTCAGAAAAGACTTGATGATCAGTGTTCGAGGACTTTTGTTTTTGCCCACTAACTTCAATAATTCTCCTTTTGAAAAGATCTTGTATGATATTCTTCAGTTGTCGACAGTTTTGTAAGTTATGTCCCTTAGTCCTATGATAATCACAAAAGGCATTGTCATCCCACCAAGCTGGTTTAAACTGTCCTGGATCGTATTGTCTTGGTTCCTGCAACTGTATAAGGTTATGTTGTAACAGTTGTTTGAACACCGACTCAATGGGTTCCCCTAAGGGAGTTAACTCACGTTTTTGAAATCTCCTTTGTTGTGGACGTTGAGTATTTTGGACCACGTTAGGAGGTTGATTGACAACATTAAGCGTGTTGGCAAAAGTATGAGGTCCTTGTAATGTGAGGAGAGGTCCTGCTTGTAATGTTTTAGCATCAACCACCCCATCATTGGTGACATTTTTATTGCGAGACCAAAATCTGTTTCTGTCAGTAGGGGTGTTTTGTATGATCGCGTTTCTATTGGATGTTGTTGTCTTGAGTTCGCCCTTTTCAATGAGATCTTTCTCTATTATAACCCCTTTTTCCACTAGTTCCGAAAAAGATGTACAACAATGTACCCTTAAGTTACTCCTGAGTTTTGGATGAAGGTTTTCTTGAAACATTGTAACCTTTTGTTTTTCGGGTATCTCAACAGGACACCTACTAGCAATAGTTCTCCATCTCTAGAAGAAAGCAATGAATGTTTCCCCTTCGTCTTGCGTTGTGTGGCACAAGGTTGCTATATTTATCTCGTGGTCTATGTTGAAGGAGAATTGCTCTACAAATTTCTCAACTAGTTCACCCCAAGATCTAATGCCAGAATCTAGACCCGAAAATCATTCTAGTGCAATTCCTACAAGACTTCTCAGAAATAGCCTCATAAGATACGTGGGGTCATAAGCGACATCTATGCATATGGTAGAAAATTCCCTAATATGTTCTATTGGGTTTCGTTTGCCATTGTACTTAGGAAGATTCGGTATGACATATCCATGAGGGAAAGGTGTCATGTACAATGATCTATCAAAGGGGAATGGGCATATGTCCTTTGTTGAAAAATATTTCTTAGTTGACACCGACATGTTATCCATTTGTGTTTGTAAGACGTCAACTTGGGTCAAAGATGTGCTAGGGGGATTATGCGGATCCGTGTATGTGTTCTGAAATCCAAAGTCTCGTGATGGGTTTCGATTGAACGTTGGCATCTGAGGTGGATTTGGATTCAAAATATTGGTAAATGTGTTTTGGTCTGGAATCTGCATAAATTGGTGTTGACTTGGGGTCTGTGTAAATGGATTGTGAGTACTACTTTGGGAAAACAGATTCTGATTTGGCATTGATGTAAATTGGTTTTGACGTGGAATTTGTGTGGACAGATTCTGAACACCAATCTGTGCAAAAGGATTCTGATTCAGAATCGATGTAAATTGGTTTTGACTTGGAATCTGTGTGGACAGATTCTAACTACCAATCTGTGAAAACGGATTCTGATTCAGAATTGATGAAATTTGATTTTGACTGCCAGTCTGGGAGAATGGATTCTGATTTCCATATTGGAAGGAGGGAATGCCTCCTGTTTGTGTAATCCGTGGTATGGTACTAGTGACTGGAGCACTAGGTATGGCCATCGACTGTGGTATGGTACTCATGATACTAGCAGTTGGTATGGTTGTTGATTGCAAACTTTTGACACCGACATAAGGTGTAGAGGCTAACGTTTTAGGTCTTTTACTCCCAACAAGAGGACCGAAGGGAGTTGATGATGAAGCCCCTATAGTGAAATTAAATCCCAATGTCATGCCGGATGTACCAAATGGAGATGTATTGACTGTCGTACTCTGTGCAGATGTGCCAGATGGCATAGTTGTGCTAACCTGAGGTGTAGTGGTACTAGCAATCATTGTGTTTGTTCCTTGTGTAGGTTGAGTTTGTAAGGTGCTAATATCAAATCCTGCAGGTAAGGTAGTGCCTTCAGCTAGTAATTTGGCTAAAAATCATGGACGATCATTTGCTAGGTATTCATCTACAAAAGAGGCAAATTCAGGGTCCTGTGCGGCAGCCTCTACGTCCTCTACTGCAATATGTCCTTGAGTGTTTCTAGTGGTGAATTTGTCTAATAGAGTCTTATGAGGTCTTGAAGAAAATGGATTTATGAATTCGTTTGGGTTCGACATGTTTTCTCTCTCTCTTCTCTTAGACCTAGTTTCAACCATGTAAGACAAGCCCAATATGCGGGAAATGCAAAAACTATATCTATGAACAATATGACTCTAGTCTATGTTTTTGGGATTTTCGTATGCAAAATAAGGGATGTTCTAGGATGACACTAGTCTAGACTCTAAAGATGCAAAGTCTAAGCAAGACCCTAAAGTGATCAATTCTATAAACCCAAGATGAAGGAACCAACTACCTAAAGTCAAACCAAGGTGTCAATTTAGTTTAAATCAAGGAACCAATGTAGGACGAGGATCAAAGACAAGTTGAGTTTCCTAACTAGACTGATGAGCTAGGAGGACTCTCTGTAGGACAAAGTATAAGATGATAGGACTAGGTTCAATGACAAATTTTGTTGACACTATGACTTTTCTAGGGTATAGATGGTAAACCAATCCTAAAGTTTGTAAAAGTGACCTTTCTAGAAGTTTAATGCAAGGTAATATGTATCCTAAGATGAAACTAAACTCTAAATGAAGACAACTATGGTAATGACTAAATGACCCTAAAGGATGCAAAATTGAGCAAATCGTTTCATGTTTCTATTTCAAAGACTGTTTGTGTAAGGACAACTAAAACTGGTATAATCGTGTTGACTGGACAGTGACCGTGAATTCTGGTTTTCTAATAATCAGACAGATGCGTTGCAGGATCTAACATATGCGGTCAAGTTTATCAGTTGCAGTTTTCCAGTAATCAATTGCGTTTCTCTGGTAAAGTTTAGTTTGACCCTAACAGATGCGGTTAACCTTTTAACAAATGCAACTCGTACTGACGGTTGCGACTCAGAATATAACGCATGCGGTTTTTCCAAAGCAATTGTGAGCTAAACTGGCAGATGCGACTCTAAACTAGACAGATGCGACTTGAAATAACAGTTGCGACTCAGAATTTAACAGATGCGACTCAAGATTTAACAGATGCGACTTGTACTGACAGTTGCGAGTTTCTGGTGAATAGTTGCGACTCTCTGTGTATTTTCAGTGATGAGATTTAAATTGACTCTGTTTTCTGTGATCAAATTCTGACAATCAAAGATAATTTTCAGTTTCAATTTTGGACTCAAAGAACGTTTAAATTGACAACAGACAAGCACATCCTAATAGGCCAAAGGCCTAGGGTTTGTATACTTGGTATAGCCCACCTATTATACCCCGGATTGGTGATGAACACCTTTTCTTCTCGAGAGTGGATAGCTTAGAAATTTGGTGGCATTGGCTCCCCTCCACGGCTCATTAACGTCTTTCGAGCACACCAATTTTGAATTCTTTGGGCAATGACCTCCCAAGAGCTGCTATCTCAAGGGGATTAGTAGTGAGTATCTTCGGGCATGATACTGTACCCTGCACTATACCAAGCAACGACCACAAATAGGTTGGTCTCTAAAACAAAAGGTATTTAGTACAGGCATTCCATTCGTGGGGTGTGATCCATACGGCGCGAGTCCCCTTTCGGATCCATCTTGTTGGAACCACACTCGTGATTCTTGGGGTTTCCCCAAGAACCCACTTTTATATACCGGCTGGAAGTCCCTTAGGTTCAGGGTGCTACCGTCTGAGTCCTTCTGGGGTGAGTACTTTTTCCCACCAGAACAGGCCCAAGTTCTAGAGTTGGTAACGTTTCTCTTACACCCAGGATCGCACATATGCGCAAGGGGAGAGGATACTTCGATGTACCAAGTCGTAAGGGTAACTAGACTTGTGCTTTCACACCAAACACGGTAGACACTTGTTAATTTTAAACCAAACGAAAGATTTGCTACGCTACCAAACAATCTGTTTCAAAAATTAACTAGGGTCTTCGACAAGCATCCTGCAGAAAAACTTGTTAGTAGTTTTCAATATTGTCTTTGTCAATTGTCCTGCAAAAGCTTGTTAACTCCAAAAGGCCACACACTGAAAATCAAATATTAGTAACACACAAATCAATTGAAAATTTTAGATTTTTGAAAATAGAAATAAAGTTTTACCAGTCAATTGCGTCGCTGTGTTACCAGTCAAATGCGTCGTTTCTTCTATCAGATGTGGTTCGGGAAGTCAATTGCGGTTCAAGAAACTTCAGATGCGTCTTATTTTTTTCAGATGCATCATTTATTGAGATCGACTGATTAATCATGCATTATGATAACTGTCAGTAGTGACATGAGTGATACAAATTAGAAATAGAATTAAAGATTAAATAAATGATTTAATCTTCAAGTTCGGTATTCGAAAAAAGAAGAATTATCTTTGCATGACAAAGATGAAGATTGATTAAAGCAACTCTTGTTCGAATGCACGCACAACATTTAATTAATTAAATAGGAATATTTAATTAATCCGCATGTACAGGAAAATGAGTTAGAACTGGACGATTGAATGATTTGACGAAGAGATTACTGAAGAACGCCACTTAGACATTAAATCAAGAGTTAATTGAGTGATTAAAATAGATCTTTGAGTCGAGTAAAAGTGAATACTTAGATAACTCACACAATTATCTAAATATAGAGGAATGCGTTAAAATAGAATCCATGAATTAAATAATTCATTTAATTCAAGATTTGATATTTGAAGAATTTTCTTCTATGGCTTCCTCCCCTTAGACATGACAATTCTATTGTTGTAGATACTTGTCCTCCACTCTTGCATTTCCTCATATGCTACCCCTCATCCTACCTCTTAGATGTCTTGCACCTATAGATGATTCCATATTAGAGACACTCAATTAGAACTTCAACAAAAGAAAATGAAAAAACCAACATTCACCATTACCAACTTCAATAGATGTGATAGATAGCCACTACACCATATAATTACTTCCCACACATTGCCATAATGATTATTATGATACTTAACCACTACTATTCCAACCCCTTAATAGGTGAACACCCCTTAAGATCCTTCTACAAAAGCATCATTACCTCCAAAGAAAAATTATCCCATCAACAAATAAAAGAGGGACCTTTGATAATTTTCAAATCAACTCCTCTATTAGCTGCCCAATTAACAACCATATTATATTTTCTTCCAAAGTGAGAGAACCATATATCATCAAACCATTTCATCCCAACATATTTTTAATATAAAATATATTATTTATTTTATTAATAATTTTTTATTAATCAATATTCATCTAATTATAAATTTCTATTTTATTAAGGATATATTATAAAAGTAAGCCAATGCTTGAGCTTTTAGATTGCTTAAAGTATTAGTGATATACAAAATTATATACCACTCCCAAATGCTTAGGAACCACATCATCATTTTTATGACCTTCTATATAGATGTGAAAATTTTAAATCTTAAGATTTATTTCTAACTAACATTTAAAGACTTTATACTACATAGACACATCTATTATTTTATTCAGTTAAAAGTTATATTATTTTACTTTAAATTTAAGAATTATTTTATTTTATTTATTGAAATGATAATTGATATTTGATATTCATTATTTACAAAGGAGACAAAATCTCCTTAAATAATACAATATAGGATGATGTTTCTAAAAAGAAACAGACATTAACAAAAGCAAAGAACTGAAAGATACTAAAAGCTAATTGAAGCAAACTAGTTTAACTGAAAGTAAAATACTGAATAAATAAAGACTAAGATGACCATTAAATAATACAATAATACTTTAATACTCTCCCTTAATGGTCATTCTACTAACTATAACAAGCTTATCCCAAAATTTTATAAATTTATCTGGATTGAGAGACTTGGTGAGAATGTCTGCAGTTTTATCCTCTGTTGGAACATATTGCAACATCACAAAGCCATCTTCAACAAGCTATCTAATGAAGTGACATTGAAGCTCAACATGCTTGGTTCGCTCGTGGAAGAATGAATTCTTAGCAAGTTTGAGAACCCGTTGATTATCACAAAATAGAGGTGAAGGGCCTGCTTGAGACATCTACATGTCAGCAAGCATCCTTCGAAGCCATACTGCCTCACATGTTGCCTTAACTATTCCCTGATACTTGGCTTTGGTTGAGGAAAGAGCAATTGTCTACTGCTTCTTGCTTGTCCATGTGACTACACGTATACCAATACTGAAAACATACCTAGAAGTGGACTTCTTGTCATCCATTGAACCTGCCCAATCTAAGTTTGTAAGCCAACCGGCCCAGGACTATTGCATCTACTATATAAAATGCCAAAGTTAGGTGTCCCTTTGACATAGCATATAATAATTGCTTTGCGACAACCGATGTTTTTCCTTAGGAGCAATCATGAAATGAGAAATATAACTCACAACAAAACTGAGATTAGGTCTGTTGGCAGTGATATAGATGAGGTTTCCCACAAGTTGCCTAAACGCAGACTCATTTACCATAGGTGAGATTGATTTGGCTAAAAGTTTCAGCCCTTTCTCCATGGGAGTGGATAAGATTTTGCAATCTTCCATCCTAAATTTTTCAAGAAAACTCCTGGCATAATTTGACTGAGAAATGAAGATATTGCCACCTGTCTACCAAAATTCTACACCAAGACAATAGTGTAGGAGAGCCAATTCCATCACCTCAAACACTTGACACAAATTTGACATGATTTGTTGAATCAAATGTAACCTATTGCCAGTAATGATGATATCATCCACATAGATGACAAGAAGGATGATATCATTGCCAGTATTCTTGAAATACAAATTTGCATCTGAGGGACTTGTGAAACCCTTGTGAAACCAAGTACTTATCAAACTTTAGGTACCATGCCCTAGGTGCTTGCTTGAGGCCATAAAGAGCCTTCTGTAATATGCATACCTTGTGCTCTTGTCCTACAACCTTAAAACTGGAAGGCTACGTCATGCGTACCTCTTCCTCCAAATCTCCATTGAGAAAGACACTCTTTACATCCATCTGATGGAACTTCCCACCAAACTGTGTTGCCATGGATATGACAAGTCAGATGGTACTCATCTTTCCTATGGGAGAAAAGATTTCCGCATAATCAATACCTTCTCTCTGTAAGAACCCCTTAGCTACCAACCAAGCCTTGTACTTGTCCAATGTTCCATCAGCCTTGTATTTTTCCTTGTAGACCCATTTGCAACCAATGGGTTTCTTCCTTGGTGGAAGATCTGACAAAACCCATGTGTTGTTCTTCAAAATTCTATGATGCTCAAAATCCATAGCCTTTTCCCATTCAAGTTTACCCATGGCCTCTGAATATTGCTAAGGCTCATAAAAACTTTGAATGTTGGCCATAAGAGCAAAATTTAGTGTGTTATTTTTGCTTTTGTCTCTAGACGATCGTCCCTCAATAAGCTCGCTAGATGATTGTCCCTCAACAAGCTCATCATTGTGAACATCACCAATGAGCTTCGCCCACCACTTAGGATGAGGAGGAGAAGAATCACCTTCCAAATTAGAATGAGCATCATCATGACTTGGGTTGCCTGGAATAATACCATCCATATTATTCTGAGGAAAATTTGCTAATTCAAAATCTTGTTGAGGAGATTCAATAATGTTAGAATCATCAAAGTCCCTCCTTGTTGGTAGAAGATTTGGCATAGGAGATTCTACAATGTGTGAAGCATCAGAATCCCTCCCTTTAGGTGGAGCTACTAAAAGCTTAGCTCCCAAATCCTTGGTCTTCAGAGGTTGATTGTTAGGACTGGGAGAAGGGAGCAAAAAGGTCCCACCTTCCTCATCAAACACAACATCCCTAATGAATGTCAAACGGTCAATAGCCACATCAATTAGCCGATAGGCCTTGTGATTGTCATTGTATCCTATTAGCATCAACTTCTGGCTCTTGGAATCCAATTTGGTTCTTTTGGAATCTAGAATCCAAACATACATGGTTGAACCAAAAACCTTGAGGTGGGTGATTTTTGGTTTCCTTCTAGACCATGTTTCCTTAGAGGTCATCTTCTTAATGGCTTGTGAGGGAGACTGGTTAAGAAGGTATATTGCAGTATACACTACCTCAACCCAAAAATTCTTAGGAACACTCTTGTTCTCCAACATACAACGAGCCATTTCTGTGATGGTACGATTCCTACGCTCAACAACACTATTTTGCTGAGGGGTATAGGGTGTGGTAAGCTAGCGTCAAATGTTGTGTTTTGCATAGAAGTTTGTGAACTGGTTGGAACATAACTCACCCCCATTTTCTGTTCTAAGAGTGATGATTTGACATCCACTCTTTCAACTAATGCTTTAAACTTCTAAAATTCATTAAATACTTGTGAGTTTGCTTTAAGAAAATATGCCCACATGTTTCTGCTAAAATAATCAACAAATAGAAGGAAATACTTGGCAGCAGTGACCGATGCAGTGTTCATTGGTCCACAAACATTTGCATGAATCAACTGTAGGACCTTGGATTCTCTCCAAGACTTTCCATATGAAAATGGAGTACGATGCTACTTCCCCGCTTGGCAAGCTCCGTAAACACCATGTGTCTACTGTTGAATCTTAGGTAAGCCTTCTACCAAATTCTCTCGAGCTACCTGAGAGAGGTAGGCAATATTGAGATGCTCATACTACTAATGCCAAAGAGTGTTGATAGATGAACTCCTTGCAACCAACACATGCTCCATAGGATCTCCAGTATCAAGCAACCGATACAAACCATGATCCTCGAGCCCAACTGCCATAGTTTTCTTGGAATCCTTATCAATAGTTTAGCATTTTTGAGAACTATTCAAAAAAAAAGTCCAACTTCAGACTGTGACAGATAATTTGATTGACAAGGAGTAGATTAAGCTCCATGCCCGGTACATAGCATACATTGAGAAATATTAAATGTCTTCCACCAAATGTGATCTAGATGTTGTCCTTGCCGACAACTCTATACTCTTTGCCACCACTAAAGAAGACGAAATTAGAGCAAGCCATATACTCCGTGAACCAATCTCTCATTTTTGTAAAATGTCGAGAGGCTCCAAAATCAATGTACCATGCAGATGATTTTACATGATCTGTTGGTCTTTTGGCCATTAATTTAGAAGAGGTAGACGCTTGCTCAGAATGCATAAATGCCATCCCTCCCATTTTCTAGAAGCACAAAAAATGAGGTATAAAATTTGTGGTTAGCAAGCACATATCACAAGACGATTAGCTGGCACAATTCCCACGATTGCAAGATTCTTTTCAAAAAAACTTAAAAAAAAAACTCAAATGATTAGCAAAATTTTTTATAGAATTTTTTTTCAAATAACTCTTCAAAGTTTCTAGCCCTCAAAATTCTTGAAAAGCCTATGAGTTTCAAAAAACCCTAGGTCGCTAAAAGTTGGCCAGAAAAAACAAGGAAAAACTGCTCCAAAAATGTAGGTCGTGCAGCCAAACAAGACACAAAATTTTCCCACAAAGATTTGGTCATGCGCAAAGAGAACCACGAAATGCTCAGTAAAACTCGTGAAGAAAGAAAATGACTAGAAGAGATCGTGTGCAGGGAGAGAAACCAGTCAAAAATCCTAACACACATCAAAGAAAAAAATCACGCCCAAAATCACGCCAAAAAACCCACAAATGAAGCTACAAAAACCCATGCGATTGTAAAAATTGTGATTTTCAAGAATATGCCCAGAAAAACGTGTCAATAAAACTACAAAAACCCTCACACAACCACGAATACCAAGCATAACGTGTCAAAAAATCGTGTATTTTTCCAAACACGGAAAAAAGCATGATTTTGTTTAGAAAAGAGATACAAAATTGAGGAAGAAAATCTGCCACAACACTTTCAGAAGTCGCGTGAATTTTACAAGAAAATAACCTAGGATTTTTCACTTAGTAATCCATAATTTTTCTTCACAAACAAAAACACGATTTTTCCAGGTAATAGAAACCCTTCAATTTTCTTCACAAAAAAAAAGCTTGAAAACTTTCAAAAAAATTTCCTTTCACAAACCCTCAATTTTTATTTAAAAAAAAAAAGGCTAAAAAAACTTTTGAAAAATTCAAAAAATCTTTAGGTAATCGACCACGAGTTTTTATTACTCAAAAGATTCGCAAAAAAAGAGCCTAAGCTCTGATACTATGAAGTGATACTTGATATTCGATATTCATTATTTACAACGGAGATGAAAGCTCCTTAAATAATACAATATAAGATGATATTTCTAAAAAGAAACAGATACATTAACAAAAGCAAATAATTGAAAGATACTAAAAGCTAACTAAAGAAAACTAGTTTAACTATGAAAGTAAACTACTGACTAACTAAAGACTAAGATGACCATTAAATAATATAATAATACTTTAATATTTACATTGTTTACTTTATTATAGATTTGCAAGACAATAGATTTAAGCATTATTTAAGAGTTATTTTATTAGATAGTAGAAAAATACTTGAAATTACATAACAATTTTAATCATTTCTTTAATAATTAATTCTGCTATTCTATATTTGTTTTATTTTATTTTTATTTTTTGAAAAAGTACAATAAATATTATATATTTACTTGTAACTTAATTTTAATATCTAGATACTATTTTGTTTCTATTCAATTTTTTTTTTTAAATTGACTATTTTATTGAGTATGTATTTTATTTTTCTTAATTTTGAAATAAATTATTTATTACATATTTAATTATATAATTATTTTAAGAGTATATATATATACACTAAATTATTTCTTTAAAATTATTTTATTTAAATAAAAATAATCATGCACATAAATATTTATAAGAGTTAGTATGTGGGTTCTTTAAAAGTTTTTATTAACACACTCATGACTTCCCATTCATGTGGATATTTAACTTGAATCCATGAGATTTTTGTGCCTTTTCAAAATAAATGAATTTTGTATAATATGTACATGTAATTTATTGAAAAATAATATTTTTTATTTTTTCACAAATAATTCTTTATTACAACTGCATTGTCTTTTATTTTGTACCCCATGCAATTACACACCTATTAGTGCCTTATTTTTTCCTTCTAATAATTCTTTCAATATATTTCAAAGAAGGCTAAATGTGTCACATCCTAGTTCTCTATTGCCTCTGGATCCTCCTCTGGAGGTGGTGGATAAGTATAATGATCTATTGCCTCTTGATCCTCATCTGGAGGTGGTGGAGAGTGAGATGGTGGGTGGTGAGTGGGAGGTGGCGAGCATGGTGAGTACATGGAAGGAGGAGGAGACGGTGGAGGTGGAGGTGGAGGTTGTCCAAAATTAGGAGGGTGGTGAGGATATGAATATGAAGGAGATGGCACTGTGGGGGAAGGAGGTTGGAATGGAGATGGAAATAATTGTGAAGGTGAAAATGGGGATGGAGTTAGTTTTGCAGGTGATGGGAAAGATACATGATGAGTTGGTGATGGCCGGAACGGCACTGGGGTGGTAAAATCATTACACTTAAATGAAGAACAAGCAACAGGACGAGAAAGGAATGGAGCACATTGCCTGACAGAACGTTGGGCAGGCCTACCAAGAATGCAGTTGGACCGGTCATTGAAGACAACTCCTCTGGACGGCAGAGCCAAACAATCAGGCGCCTCCCTTGTGAAGAAGTTGTAAGAATACGTAAAGTTGATCAAGTTGGGCAGAGCACAGATCATCTGGGGAACCATTCCTGAAAACGTGTTGTGTGCAACATCCAGCTGCTCTAAGCTCACCATTCTCCCAATGCTGATTGGCAGAGCACCTACGAACTTGTTGAAACTCACATCAAAAACTGTCAATTTTGTCAACAAACCAATCTCTGAAGGCAGGCAAGCTGCTAAGTTGTTGTTGAGGACAATGATCTCGTTCAGAGTAGCAGCCATCTTGCCAATGCTGGAAGGCAAGCATCCATTCAGGTGATTGTTGGCGAGGACAACAACAGAAACAGGGGAGTTTCCCAGATTTGATGGAATATCAAACTGAAACCTGTTGTTATTAACAAAGATGGCATCCAGGTCCTCGTCAAAGAGCTGAGATGGCAGCTGACCTTCAAAACCATTGAATCTAATGTCCAGGTACTTCAGTGAAGGCAACGAGAGGACTACAGTAGGAAATGGCCCAACAAATCTGTTGTTGCTGATATCCAGCTCAAACAGCAATGAAAGGTTCTTGAAACTGTCAGGCACAGTGCCACAGAACCTATTGGTATTGATATGAAACAGGGCAAGATCTGTGAGCAGACCAAGCTCCTCTGGAAGATAGCCTGCAATGTCTGCATGATTCAGATCAATGCCAGCTACAATTTGAATGCGGCCGTTGTCCAATGCAGGGGCACAGAAAACACCGTTGTAGCTGCACACATTTGTTCCAACCCAGTTGCCAGTCACATTGGAAGGATCGCTAGAAATAGCAGATTTCCATGCTTGGAGAGCAATGTAAGCATTCCTGAGCCTTGGATTAGGGAATTTCAGACTTGGGCTAACCACAGCCCTCTTGCAAAACCCAAACTCATTTCCTTCAATGGCCAACACCTGCCTGCATATGTTATCTGAAGCTGTCAATGACCTTCCCACATCACCCAACACGGTTTCTAGCTGATATAAGAAGAACAGAACACAACCCAAATGCCAAACTGCCACACCAACAATGCCCAGTAGCTGCATTGTGGATTAAAGCTGGCCTCTAATGCCTGGCTAATGGCTTGAGGCAGCTTCTATAAGAAAAATATCATCCACAGGTATATTCTGTACCTATCCACGAGAGCATTGTTTATTTCCTGTCTAGCTTGTTTGCTTGCTTCCTTGTCTAGCTTGTTTGCTTGCTTCCTTTTTATGCTCCACAAGTAGGCCTAGAACTCTTTAACTCCCAATCCCATAAACCCTGTGTTATGGTAACTGTCGGCCCTGTCAGTCACAGTGAGCAAGTGGATTTGTCGTATATGGCTAGCTGTCACCATGTCAGTGAGTGTGAGCAAGTGGATGTGTCGTATTTTATTTAACACTAGAGTACAAGTCAATTTCAACACTAAATTTCTCCACCAAATAAACTGGGGTAGAGTCTGTGGTAATTGAGGGACACATGTCATGCATATGGCAGCATTTAAAGGTGTTACTTAATACCGAAAGATGTTAGGCATTGTAAAAAGTATATTGGTGTTTAAAAATGTTATCAAATAGTTAAAAGATAAAAAAAATTATAATTTAAAATGGTTTTTAATAAAAATATATTTCAATAAACATATTTTTTATTTATAAATATATCATTTATAAAATTATATCATATAAAAGAAAACTATAAAACTGAACATCTAAAAGGAAGTTAGAATTGATCTTTCTTCTCCACTTTTTTATGTGAACATTTAAAATTATATATATAAATCATTTGGTCATTCTATAGTATAAATACACAGTCTAAACAATAAGAGAAGGCATTTCAAGATTACTAAAGTTTCCATTCGCTCATCCTATAGTACAAATACACGCCCTAAATAACAAGAGAAGGTGTTTCAAGATTACTAAAGTTTTTATGATAGAATATGACTGCATAATTAAGAAGAATTGAAGGCAACAATCAAACATGTTGAATAAGCAAGTAATTCAAAAAATTGCAAAATAGAAGAGGGTTGCAAAGTAGCTAGAAAATGCTTCAATCTACACGAAGTCTCAAGTTAAGTAGCTAGCTTCTAAAAACTCATGATATGATAGTGGAGATGAGGAAACATGTTTTCACTCTTTTGGATTTTTCTCAAATTAAAATTCTTGAAGGTAAATTCCTATATGGTTATGTGTCTTTTTATGCATATTTGATTGATTTACTTCTTATTTCACTTTTATTCAACATTTTCACTATCTCAGACAAGTAAGAAAATATTTAATAAATGCATTCACTTGATTACAAGCATAATGCTAGTGCATAACAATGATTAGTAGTTGAACACAATCTCACATAAGTTAAATAAGAAACACCCTTAACACTCTTTGTCATCCTATTAATCTTGTTGATAATGTATTTTTTATAGTGTGGATATGAAAGATTATATGTAATAATTGCACGCATATGTGTGGGTGATATCATAATTATTTAAAGATAGTCATTAAATAGTAAAAAGTACAAATATAAAGGCTTTTAAAAGTGTTACCAAATTGTTAAAAGATACAAATATTTATAATTTTGTGAGTTACGTATAATATAAAATAAGTTGTTATAAAATATCTTTCAACAAACATATGCTTGATTTACAAGGCTATAAATATATCATTTATGAAATTGTCATATAAAACAAAACAACAAAATTGGGCATCTAAAGGAAATTTAGAATTTATCACCCTCTTCCAAATTTTATGCTAAAATTTAGAACTATATATATAGATCATTTGGTTATCTTATAGAATAAATACACCCCCTAGGGAACAAGAGAAGGCATTTGATATTACTAAAGTTGTTAAGGAAGTTCTTATGATATACCATAACTATACAATTAAGAGTTGAAAGCAACACTCAAACATGTTGAATAAGCAAGTAATTCAAAATATTGCAAAATAGGAGAGGGTTGCAAAGTAGCTAGAAAATGCTACAATTCACATTAAGTCTCAAATTAAGTAGTTAGCTTCTAAAAACTCATGATATGATAGTGGAGATGAGGAAGAATGTCTTCACTCTTTTGGAGTTTTCTATTTTTGGCTAAGTTGAAATCCCAATAAGGAGTGTATTAAATTGAGAAGGACTAAAACTCTAATAGTTAGACCTCAAACAACCTCAATACACAACCTTGAGCTTACTTGTACCTTCAAATGTATTGGAAGACCTTATAAATTTATTTTTAAAATTATAATACCCTAAGATTATTCTCAATCTACATTAATGGTCTTAAATAAATAAATAAAATATAGTGCAAGTCCGACACAAATATGTCATATTGCATACCTATGCATTCAAAATGTCATTACAAAATGTAGTGACACTCAAAGTGCATGATGATAATACACTAATCATGACAGTACAAGTGGAAGGTGTAAATTTATTGTGTGACAACTTCACAATGACAACCATATGAGAGGATATATTACCTCTAATGTTGGTGATCGAGCATGAGATTGTGATCTCATTTTCTCTTAAACTAAAGGATTAGAATGAGGGTTACACATCATCTCATTACTCAATCCAAACAAGATTCAATCAACATCTATAAGGAAATGGCAATGACATCCAAAATAAAGGTTCATCTAAACATCAGGTATGACAATCAAGAGATCCAAGATCTCATGTAGTCACATAAGAGCTAGTTGTTCTCACACCCAAACATGAATTTCAACAAAAAAAGATAGGAATTTAGCATAAACACTAGGGAACCATTCTCCTTTAGATATTTTTTTAAAAAATGTCTAGAAGTGATCGTTGTCTTTAAATTGTCCCTATTGATTCTAAATTGTGTTGCATTGGTGGTTACCACTGCACCAAAATATCGACTTGTTAATGCTTAATACAATCACCATATTTATACAAGATCCATGGGAGGAAGTTAAGCCATGTCACGAATCCAAGCAGGTCACGCTACACCAAGGAGATCAAGGGACACACCATCTTGCAAAAATCCCCCTAGCACAAGTGAGGGGTTCAAACTTGTGACCTCGACTTTGATACCAATTATTGCATTGGTGGTTGTCGTAGCACCAAAAGATCGACCTGTTAATGCTTGATACAACTGCTAGATTTATGCAATATCCATGGGAAGTGGTTAAGCCATGTCACGAACCCAAGCATCACACTACACCAAGGAGATCAAGGGACACACCATCTTGCAACAAATTGCACTTGTTTCTAGTGTAAAACCACCCATGTCATCTCCAAATTCCCTAGTTTATCCAAAAATCACCTATGTTTCCAATGAAAATTATGTTAGTGAAGGTATTTCAACCTTGCTCCTAATGTTAAAGTATATAAAAATACAAATTTTAAACTATAAAATATATAAAAACTTATTTTCTAGGCTATAGACTTTGGTTTTGGGAAAAGTGTTTTTTGGGTTATTCAACATCACTTCTAGGAATGTTTATTGCATATATATTTTTGAGCTCTAAAATTTTAGAAAAAGGTCCCAATAGCCTCTTGGATCAAAATTTATAGCCTCGAAAAGTTGGGCCTCCCACATTCGAAATGTAAGAACATCTAGGACACATACAATAAATGTAAGAGGGAGTTACATTTGTTGACCAAATTATGGCACATGTTACAACACATCATAATGCATATTTGAATGGATATAATGAAGCCAAAATGGAATGTCTATGTTGGTGAGTGGATTATAACATGCTTATGATATGTGGAAGGTTTGTTATTTTTAGCTTATGAACTTATCTTGGAATTTGGGTGTTATTTTTCTAACTAGGTATTTGGGCATCATAGCTTTGGCTCATTATTTTGTAATTACCATTTGATGGTTTCATGTATTACTTCTCCTATTTGTTGGGTTTTTGAGATGGAGGTATTGATAGCGAGTTTGTAGGTATTATTATGTTCCTAAAATTAATCCAAATCTCTAGTTGGTGAAACTCCTATAAAGGATTGATCTATAAGTGTATTTATAACCATGTTTAAATTATTCAATAGTACATTAGACTATTTTGGATTGTGTGATTCTCCTCTTGAAAGAGCTTTCCTCCTATACACACATGTGTTCTTGTATAATTTTCTTTATGTTTTAATGTGTTTCTCCTTTTTGTAATTAAAGAGATTTAAAATTTTCACATTACTCTCCTATAAGATTAGTTTATGTTCATTATTTATGTGTACCTTGCTTCCTTTCATTTGGTATCTAAGCCCAATCACCTTGGATTCTAGGTGTTGGGTAAAGGTTTTTTTGTGCTAATCTTCGTTTAAGTGGGATCTTGTGTAGTAGATTTTGATCTTATTATTGGAAGAGATGGAAAAAATAGCCAAAATAGAAATGGAGAAACTTTCTCAAAAATAAAATTTAAGCTTTCTAAGTTTAAGTTAGAAGATATGCTCATGGATATAGATATATGGGTTGTAATATTCAAATCCAAAATTGCAGTGTTATGATCCTAGTATTTTATATTTCTAGTATAATAAGGATAAACACTTTTGGCATGCTTAAACTTAATAATTCTATTTTATTAGTTTTAGTTATTCCTTAAGATTATTTAGTTAAGATGAAGAGCTTTGTCCCTACAAGGTTATGCATATATAAATAAGGAAGATAAAGACTTTCCCAAACCATCATAACTTCTAATACTAAATTTATACGTTATTTTTAATTAAATTGAAGGTCACCCCATTGAAGTGATCTACCATTTTAATATTTTTTATAAGAAATCTGATAACAAGTGGTGGAAAAGCTATGATTTGGGTCAATATTTTTGTATCTTTCATAACTTACACCCCATTGTGAATTTAGACCTAATTTTTCTATGTTATCTAAGGTATACAAAAAAGAAAAAATCAAGTAAAAAATAGCTTTCTATATTTTTTTTTGTGAAAGTTATTTTAATTTTATGTTTTTACATTAATTATCTCTATAGACTACACATGTTAGAAACTTTCAAATATTATTACATTTTTGAAAAGCACATAAAAAATAAGGTAGGGTTAGCTCTTTGTAATTTATTATTAGAGCCAACCAAAACTCACCATGATGCTAAGATCACGGAAGGGAATTACCATTCTCAAGGAGCAATGATGATCATAATGTGGAATGTTAGGGGCTTAAACACCCCTAACAAAAAGTGCCTTCTAAGGTGCCACATGGAGACATCAATAGTTGATGTCCTCATGATTCAAGAGTGAACATTGAGCATGTGGAATTAACAATGTCCTTTGGGGGTCTTGTAATGCCCCGTCTTGTAACCTAAGAAATGTTGCAATTGTCTACGAAAGTGAAATAATTTTTTTTTAAAGTGTTAATATTAACTTTATTAGTTGCATACATTCTCTAAGTTATGCGACGTCACACTACTTGAGATTCCATAGACGACTTTAGTATTTAGCATTGCATGTATTTAATTAACATAAACTTAAAAATAAACATTGCATAACATTTGAATTCCATTCATGAAAGTATAAAGTACAAATAAGATTCTTACATTGCATTTGAAATGACATTACAATACTCATTCTTCAGATGAGGTAGATCAAATAACAGTTTACAATTTTACATATTTCAAATGTTCACCTCATAACAATTGAGGGATGTTTCAAATACAAGATTTCCAATGATGCAATAAAGGAAGTACATATATATCCAAATACGAGCTCTCCATCCATGAAGCTCTTGTTGCCATGATCATAAACTGGGGACCCAACGGAGTAAGGTGCACGTTCCACCCAACCATGTGGTACCCGTAGGTCCACCCCCCGTGCTAGGAGATAGTAATAAGGTTCCCTAGACATAATCTACTAACCCTAGACACAAGTACATACTTAACTGATGGTTACATTGCTTCCAGATTTAGGATAATCAAATATACTAAACTCACAAGGTAAACTGTTATTTTAGGAGGAGTGTCATCACAATGTTGCATAGGTTACCCTGGTGTTTCTTCCTAGGTTCCAGTCCCCAACTTGGGTTACCCTGGTAACCTCTTACGAAACCCAGCCCCACATGCAAACTATTGTGAAATCGAGTATCTTTTAAAGTAACAAGATATCGATTTTCCATTCCAGGCCTTCTCAACTTAATCTCAAGACTGAACTAGCTTTTGAGTCTATAAGTGAGGCATATTAATCTAATTAAAGATTTTAAGCTAACTAATATTTTGTTTTAGTTTCCACTGACTTACTAACTCTTTCTAAGTTACCCTGGCACCACTTTGTGTGCCAGCCCTCACACAGAGCCACTCCACTAAATATAAGTAATCTAAGTTCCCTAACTAAGGTAAACAAGGTGTACAAGAATACAAGATATAATTCTACACTTTTCATAACGAACATCAAATCTATGTTCATAAAACCAGGTGTCTAAACACCATGCAAAAACCATGTACACAACCTTAGTCAACACAAGAATTCTACTTAAACAATAACAACTCCCACGTTATACAACTTATCTGGAAGACTTGTAAATCTAAAACATTCCCAATTTGCCCAATAAAAGAAACAAAATTTAAAACAAATCAGGAAAAATAAACATCTCTTATTCGGATTTACTAAATCCAGTCATTACAATCACTCATCTTTTGTAGCTACTCAAAATAAACATGATTCAATGTGCAATAATAAAATAGAACTAATTTTCTAATTCCCAATTTCCATAATCATGCTTAAAAATTCAACTCCTTATTACAATAAATCAATATAATTTCCTCTTCATTTACATTTAAATGTTTTATTTCTTGAAACTATAAAATATAATTATATAATTATATATATATATATATAGATATATACATATATATTTACATATATATACATATATATGTATATACATATATATATTAACAATTTAAAATTTATATTAAACAAAATTGAAATACGTTTTAAACATTAAGCATTTGCTTAGGGTTTCGCTGGCTGTTAACACAGCCCCTGCCCTGCCATGGTGTCACAGCCACAGCGGCCGTGAGTGGAGCTGCCTCCGCAGCCCTCCCCACAGGGCTCGGTCGTGGGCGGCTGAGCCGAGCGCTGCCCGTGAGGGCGGCGCTGGGCTCGGCCCTCACTGCCGTCCCCCTGCGGGGTCGGCCATGGGTAGCCCCACCCAGAACACAATAATTTTAACAATTTTTTATTTTTTTTTAAACTAAAAAATTTGTATAATGAAAATATACGGCGATATTTGATTTCATTTTTTTTTTTTAAATACAAATCACAAATCCGCCTGTACGACGATTTCTCTATTTTTTTTTAATATAAAATTTCCTCAATCCAATTTATATATGAATATATAAATTCACAACTAATTGAATAAAAGATTACTAAAATAATGCATATATTTTCAACAGGGTTTGTAATGGGGAAATTGAGAAATTTCAACAGGGTTTTACAATGGAAAATACGCACAAAAATTTCCAATCAAATTCTAATTTATCCCCAGAGGTTTCAATTGTTATTTCCCCAAACAAATGATTTCCTTCACAAATTTTAATTCAAACTGTTTCCTACAGGAAGCTTTTAACAAGGAAATATCAAATTCTTTACAGACTATTTTGCTGAGAAGAACAGAGATTAAATCACAAACAATTTCTTCAACATGCATGATTTGTAAACAATTTTAATAAAACTTCTCAATACTAATTCTTATTCACAGGCAAACTTTTCAAAAGGTTTAATTCAAATAAATAACAGTGAAAAACCTGTTTCCTGTAGCTTGAAATTTGTCTGTAGAAGAGAACCTCTGTTGCCTATTGCGTGCAATCCTCCAAAGCTCCTCCAGAAAACCCAAATCCAGAAGGATGCTAATACCAACCCAAAGAGATCTTCCAAAAATATACAGTAAATCCCCAAAGCAGAATTCACAAATTTACTCAAAACAATTTTTTTTAACAGAACCCTATTCTTTCATTTCCCGTGAAGAAGTAATCTTCTATTTTTTCCAAATCCCAGATAACATCCGAGAAAATCCTCAACAAGAAGCAATTAATTCCACTGCCACACATGTCAAGAAGAAAAAATATCTTTCAACAACCTCACGACAATCTTTTATTTCTTCTTTATCAAAAATTGAATGCATTTCTAGATTTAAAGAATTCAAACTTTAAAAATGCAATTTCCCTTTTCTTTATTTATTTTATTTATTTAACAATTAAAATACCATTTCCCACATAACAATTAATTTAAAATTTAAATCTATTCACACAATTAAGGTAACTTTAATTTAATTAATTAATTAATTTAATTAAATAATTTTAATCGCAGTGATCAAATTACTTAACCAAACAACTAATTAATTAATTAAATAAAATATAAAACTTTATTTTCAACATTTAAAATTAATTTAAATAAACAGTAAATTCAAGAATAACAAACTATCATTAAATTGACAAAATTTTCCTTTCAAAACAATTAATCCAATCAAGGACAAACAAGACCACCAAAGACTCCAAACTAAAACTGACGATATACTGTGACTGGGTTTAAGACTAGACTAGGATAAACCATGTTACTACCTCCCAATCAACATTTTCGTTGAGTCTTGACACGCTCAGACCTGAGTAACTAGGTGGAGTCGGTGTCATGTACCTGCAATCCTGCAACCAAACAAATAACATGCATATATATATATATATATTCCATTATACAAGCACACCGTGCAGAGAAAATCACGGAAATCACAGGGCACTCGCAAGCAAGTGATGCAACTCCGTTCTTTACACCAATACACGTCACATCAAACTAAAAAATTAAATAATAGTTAATCTACCATAAACATATATATAACAATAACATCTGAAGGAAACATCTACGCTAATACAAAGCATGTCAGAAATTAATTATCACCATACAATGTTTATCATTATCACAAAACAAATCCACTGTCGCTCAAAAGTCAGCGATCAAAATATACAAAACAAGGTACCAAAGTCTATCAATGTAAAAACATGCTAATAGAAATCACAAGCAAAATGGAGGGGTACTACATCCTCCTCCCCTAGGATCAGGCTTGCTCCTGAAAGCTTGCGAACAGATAGGGATAAAGTTCCCTCATGCGTGTCACATCCTCCCAAGTAGCTGAAGCCTCATGGTAAGGATCCCATTGGACCCTCACCTGATCAACGTTTCGACCCCTGAGACCGAGCGTCCGACGCTGTAGAATGGCCACAGGCTCCAAAGCCAGCTGCCCGTCCTCTACCTGTAACGCATTCCAATCAAGTACATGAGAAATGTCGGGATGATATGGTCTAAGAACTGATACATGAAAAACATCATGAATACGTGACAAACTGGGTGGTAAGGCGAGTCAATATGCCACAGGACCAATCTTCTCTAGGATCTCAAATGGCCCAACAAAACGAGGCACAAGCTTAGAGTCTTTTCCATAACGGATTGGACTCTTTCGTGGTCACACTCAAAGAAACACTCTATCACCAACAATAAACTGTCGATCAATTCTATGCGCATCGGCATACTTCTTTTTCCTATCCTGTGCTACTATCAAATGTTCTCTAATATGGTCAACCTGTTGCTCCATGTCTCAAAGCATCTTAGGACCAAGTAACATTCTATCCTCAAGTCGATCCCAACTTAATGGAGTTCGACAAGGACGTCCGTATAATGCCTGAAATGGTGGCATACCTATGGAACTCTGATATCCGTTATTGTAAGCAAATTCTACCAAGTACAGATAATCCTCCCAACGTGATTGTTGGTCCATTACGTACATTCTAAGCATATCCTCTAATATTTGATTAACTCTCTCCGTTTGTCCATCGGTTTGAGGATGATACGCTGAACTAAAGTTCAACTGTGTACCTAGAGCATGTTGTAATGAAGTCCATAGAGCTGATGTAAATACATGATCTCTATCAGAAATAATCCTACGAGGAATCCCATGCAATCTAACTATATCCTCCATGAATATCCTAGCTACGGATGAAGCATTGTAAGATAATCGTACTGGCGAAAAATGAGCTACCTTAGTCAATCTATCAACAGTTACCATAATGGCATCATGTCGACGTGACGATGTAGGTAACCCAACAATAAAGTCAATAGATATAATATCCCATTTCCATTCAGGAATGAGATGTGGCTGTAATAATCCAGTGGGATGTTGATGCTCAGCTTTGACTTGCTGGCATTCAAGACATCTCGATACATAGTCAGCAATGTCACGTTTCATACTAGGCCATAAATACAATTGCCGAAGATCCGCATGCATTTTCTTAACACCTGGATGAGCCGAGTATGGAGCTTGATGTGCTTCAATCATAATTAATGTACGAAGACCCTCAGAATGTGGTACATAGATACGATCTAAACGTCGTAATATATCATCTGGTTCAAGGATATACCCTGCAAATCGACCTTCTAAAGGTCTACCAGATTCAATCTTTGACTTCACTTCTTGATACAATCTATCAGTAGGAAGTGCTGCTAAAATTTGATCTCTCAAATCTACTTCAAGAGTAGTAGCAGAGATCTCATGTCGACGACGACTAAGAGCGTTAGCCACTATGTTCTCTTTCCCTTGAACATATTTCAATTCCAAATCGTATTCACACAAGAACTCCATCCACCGTCTCTGTCTAGAATTCAAGTTAGGTTGCGTAAAAATGTATTGTAGACTATGGTGATCAGTGTGAAGTTCGAAACGATGATCCAATAAGAAATTCCTCCATCGAACTAATGCATGCACAACTGCAGCAAGTTCTAAATCATGAATGGGATAGTTTAATTCGCGATCCTTGAGTTTGTGAGATTCATAAGCAATCACATGCCCATATTGCATCAGAACTGCTCCCAAACCCTCTAAGGATGCATCCGTGCAAACTACAAAATCCTTAGTAGGATCAGGAACAATCAATATAGGTGCATTAGTCAACTTTTCTTTAAGTGTCTGAAAAGCCAACTGACACTGCTCTGTCCAAACAAACTTCTTCCCTTTTCTCTGAAGAGAAGTAATAGGATGACCAATTCTAGAAAATCCCTGAACAAACCGTCTATAGTAACCAACTAGACCCTTAAAACTACGAACTTCACCTACATTAGTAGGCACAGGCCAATCTACAATAGCTTGAATCTTTGAAGGATCCACAACAATACCTTTTCCAGAAATCACATGTCCAAGGTATTTTACCTCAGTTTGAAAGAAGTCACACTTCTTCCTGTTTGCATACAATTGATTTTCCCTTAAACATTGCAATACTTGTCTCAAGTGCTCTTCATGTTCCTTCATTTTTCTCAAATAGATCAAAATATCATCGAGAAATACAAGGACAAAGCGATCAAGGTATGTACGAAAAACACCATTCATTAAACTCATAAATACTGATGGTGCGTTCATTAACCCAAACGGTACTACTGTGAATTCGTAATGCCCATAACGAGTTCGAAATGCAGTTTTATGAATGTTTGCTTCTGCAATTCGCAATTGATGGTAACCAGATTTCAAATCAATTTTAGAGAACACATTAGCTCCCTTGATCTGATCGAAAAGATCATCGATTCTAGGCAAAGGATAATGATTCTTAATCGTAACCTTGTTCAATTGATGATAGTCAATGCACAATCTAAGTGACCCATCCTTCTTCTTCACGAAGATGACAGGTGCTCCCCAAGAGGAAACACTTGGACGAATAAAACCCTTTTCTAATAGTTCCTCTAACTAGATACAAAGTTCCTCTAACTCCTAAGTCGTCATTCTATTTGGAGCTCGAGATATAGGCTTAGCTCCAGGAACTAGGTCAACTCTGAAATCAATATCTCTCTTCGGTGGCATTCCAGGTATATCATCAGGAAACATGTCAACGAATTCCCTAAGAATAGGATGATCATCAAAAGATATCTCTCGACTCTCACTTTCTTCCAAATTAGTAACTGTTGTTGCAAACAGTTGACAACCCTGACGAAGACATCTCTTTAATTGCATAGCAGATATCATCCGCAAAGAGATAGGTCTTTGTATACCCATGATTTCCACTTTCACACCTAAATCATTAATGCAACTAACTGTCTTAAGTCAACAGTCAATCATAGCATGATGAGATGCTAACCAATCCATACCTAAAACTATGTCATACGATCCTAAAGGTGTAACATGTAGATCCACTAAAGTAGTTAATATACCAATTTTTAGTTCACAATTATGTACTAGGTTCTCTACTGCTACTTTCACCCCAGAGGCGAATTCTACCTGCCACTTACCACCTTGCTTTACCGCCACAAGACCACATTGCTCAACGATGGTAGGTGAAATAAAGGAGTCGGTAGCTTCAGAATCAAAAAGAATGGAAACACTAACACCATGTAACTTACCTGAAGTCTCGACCACTGTGTTCTGGTGATCAGCTTGGTGGTCATTAACCGCAACATAAACTGTATGTGATCGTCCTGCATCACCAACTGTAGGCTCTGAAACTGTAGGTTGTGGCCCAAAACCAGAAGAACCTCTCATCAGACACTACCTAGCAATGTGTCCCTGCTGACCACACGAGTAACAACCAGTGCCTCTACCGAATCCTCTGCCACCCGAAGGTGCATTGGATTGCTGGAAACTACCTCTACTAACAATAGACTGAGCACTTTGAGCAGGCTGATCCTGTCTATTGCGCTTGTTGCACCACCAGTTGTGGTTCTTTCCTGACTACGGGCTATTACCTTGCTGTGGTTGTGGATTATTATTCTTTTGAGGTGTACGCTACTGCTGCCCACCCTTAGAGGGTGTCTGTTGGTTCCTAGAGGAACCCCTTGTCTGCACCAGTCCACCCCGTGGACTAAAACCTACTGCAGGAGCACTGCCTATCTGTACTCTTGTGTGACCACCTAACGCCATAACAAGATTCTCTTCCACTATACGAGCCTTCTCCACAACAACTTCCATAGTCTTTGGCTCAAAAAATCTGACTCCACCACTAATGCGGGCGTTTAAGCCCCTGATGAAGTGTTGAACCAACATAGACTCATCATCACGAACACTTGCATACTGCTTGAGTTCATAAAATCTATGTTCATATTGCTCAACAGATAGAGCCAACTGACGTAAATCATGAAACTCATCAGCTCGTCGTTGCCTCCAGTGTTCTAATAGGAACCGTGCTCTAAACCTCTCCAGGAACATCTCCCAAGACACTGACCCAATATCTAAGTGGAGCTTCTGCTCCTCCAAGCGCCACCAAGGAGAGGCAAATCCTCTCAGATGCATGATAGCTCATCTCGCTCGGGTATTGCTACTATATGGGTGCATAGAAAAACATCTACCCAAGTCCAATAGCCAGGTCTCTGCCTATAATCCACCTCCTGTACCATCAAAAGTAGGAGGGCGTGCCCTCAACAAATCCCGCTTGTGTCCTGCAATAATAGCATCCTGATGCACTGTATCATCTACTCTCCTTGGAGATCTATCACGCTCTCTAACTACCTCATGATCAACTTCCTGTGTAAGTCCAAGTCAAGCTAGGACCTCCTCTAATAAAGGGCGTAACTGTGAACCCTCTACTCTTGACTGTTCAGGAATCTGTCCCTCATTCCTCTGATCCAACTGCTCTGCCTGATCACTCTGATGAGGGCTCAGAGGGGGAGTAACCTGAGGGATTGGCCCTCGGCCTCCACCTCAACCTCTACCATGACCTCTACCACATCGCCTAGGCATGATCCTACACATAAACAATAAAGATTCTTAGATACTAATCAACCAAGGCTAACAGATAACGATACTACGTACTAGGTCAACCTAATGGGCTCACGATTACCCAGAGCGTCCAGTGTTAGAACCTTTGCTCTGATACCAATCTGTAATGCCCCATCTTGTAACCTAAGGAATGTTGCAATTGTCTACGAAAGTGAAATAATTTTTTTTTAAAGTGTTAATATTAACTTTATTAGTTGCATACATTCTCTAAGTTACGTGACGTCATACTACTTGAGATTCCATAGACGACTTTAGTATTTAGCATTGCATGTATTTAATTAACATAAACTTAAAAATAAACATTGCATAACATTTGAATTCCATTCACGAAAGTATAAAGTACAAATAAGATTCTTACATTGCATTTGAAATGACATTACAATACTCATTCTTTAGATGAGGTAGATCAAATAATAGTTTACAATTACATATTTCAAATGTTCACCTCATAACAATTGAGGGATGTTTCAAATACAAGATTTCCAATGATGCAATAAAGGAAGTACATATATATCCAAATACGAGCTCTCCATCCATGAAGCTCTCATTGCCATGATCATAAACTGGGGACCCAACGGAGTAAGGTGCACGTTCCACCCAACCATGTGGTACCCATAGGTCCACCCCCTATGCTAGGAGATAGTAATAAGGTTCCTTAGACATAATCTACTAACCCTAGACACAAGTACATACTTAACTGATGGTTACATTGCTTCCAGATTTAGGATAATCAAATATACTAAGCTCACAAGGTAAACTGTTATTTTAGGTGGAGTGTCATCACAATGTTGCATAGGTTACCCTGTGTTTCTTCCTAGGTTTTGGCCCCCAACTTGGGTTACCCTGGTAACCTCTTACGAAACCCGGCCCCACATGCAAACTATTGCGGAATCGAATATCTTTTAAAGTAACAAGATATCGATTTTCCATTCCAGACCTTCTTAACTTAATCTCAAGACTGAACTAGCTCTTGAGTCTATAAGCGAGGCATATTAATCTAATTAAAGATTTTAAGCTAACTAATGTTTTGTTTTAGTTTCCACTGACTTACTAACTCTTTCTAAGTTACCCCGGCACCACTTTGTGTGCCGGCCCTCACACAGAGCCACTCCACTAAATATAACATAAGTAATCTAAGTTCCCTAACTAAGGTAAACAAGGTGTACAAGAATACAAGATATAATTCTACACTTTTCATAACGAACATCAAATCTATGTTCATAAAACCAGGTGTCTAAACACCATGCAAAAACCATGTACACAACCTTAGTCAACACAAGAATTCTACTTAAACAATAACAACTCCCACGTTATACAACTTATCTGGAAGACTTGTAAATCTAAAACATTCCCAATTTGCCCAATAAAAGAAACACAATTTAAAACAAATCAGGAAAAATAAACATCTCTTATTCGGATTTACTAAATCCAGTCATTACAATCACTCATCTTTTGTAGCTACTCAAAATAAACATGATTCAATGTGCAATAATAAAATAGAACTAATTTTCTAATTCCCAATTTCCACAATCATGCTTAAAAATTCAACTCCTTATTACAATAAATCAATATAATTTCCTCTTCATTTACATTTAAATGTTTTATTTCCTGAAACTATAAAATATAATTATATATATATATATATACATATATATATTTACATATATATATATATATGTATATACATATATATATTAACAATTTAAAATTTATATTAAACAAAATTGAAATACGTTTTAAACATTAAGCATTTGCTTAGGGTTTCGTTGGCTGTTAACACAGCCCCTGCCCTGCCGCGTGTCACAGCCACGGTGGCCGTGGGTGGAGCTGCCTCCGCAGCCCTCCCCACAGGGCTTGGTCGTGGGCGGCTGAGCCGAGCGCTGCCGTGAGGGAGGCGCTGGGCTCGACCCTCACCGTCGTCCCCCTGCGGGGTCGGCCATGGGTAGCCCCGCCCAGAACACTATAATTTTAACAATTTTTTTTTTTTAAAACTAAAAAATTTGTATAATGAAAATATACGACGATATTTGATTTCGTTTTTTTTTTTTAAATACAAATCACAAATCCGCCTGTACGGCGATTTCTCTATTTTTTTTTAAATATAAAATTTCCTCAATCCAATTTATATATGAATATATAAATTCACAACTAATTGAATAAAAGATTACTAAAATAATGCATATATTTTCAACAGGGTTTGTAATGGGGAAATTGAGAAGTTTCAGCAGGGTTTTACAATGGAAAATACGCACAAAAATTTCCAATCAAATTCTAATTTATCCCCAGAGGTTTCAATTGTCATTTCCCCAAACAAATGATTTCCTTCACAAATTTTAATTCAAACTGTTTCCTATAGGAAGCTTTTAACAAGGAAATATCAAATTCTTTACAGACTATTTTGCTGAGAAGAACATAGATTAAATCACAAACAATTTCTTCAACAAGCACGATTTGTAAACAATTTTAACAAAACTTCTCAATACTAATTCTTATTCACAGGAAAACTTTTCAAAAGGATTAATTCAAATAAATAACAGTGAAAAACCTGTTTCCTGTAGCTTGAAATTTGTCTATAGAAGAGAACCTCTGTTGCCTGTTGCGTGCAATCCTCCAAAGCTCCTCCAGAAAACCCAAATCCAGAAGGATGCTAATACCAACCCAAAGAGATCTTCCAGAAATATACAGTAAATCCCCAAAGCAGAATTCACAAATTTACTCAAAACAATTTTTTTTAACAGAACCCTATTCTTTCATTTCCCGTGAAGAAGTAATCTTCTATTTTTTCCAAATCCCAGATAACATCCGAGAAAATCCTCAACAAGAAGCAATTAATTCCACTGCCACACATGTCGAGAAGAAAAAATATCTTTCAACAACCTCACGACAATCTTTTATTTCTTCCTTATCAAAAATTGAATGCATTTCTAGATTTAAAGAATTCAAACTTTAAAAATGCAATTTCCCTTTTCTTTATTTATTTTATTTATTTAACAATTAAAATACCATTTCCCACATAACAATTAATTTAAAATTTAAATCTATTCACACAATTAAGGTAACTTTAATTAAATTAATTAATTAATTTAATTAAATAATTTTAATCGCAGTGGTCAAATTACTTAACCAAACAACTAATTAATTAATTAAATAAAATATAAAACTTTATTTTCAACATTTAAAATTAATTTAAATATATAGTAAATTAAGGAATAACAAACTATCATTAAATTGACAAAATTTTCCTTTCAAAAAAATTAATCCAATCAAGGACAAACAAGACCACCAAAGACTACAAACTAAAACTGACGATATACTGTGACTGGGTTTAAGACTAGACTAGGATAAACCATGTTACTACCTCCCAATCAACATTTCCGTTGAGTCTTGACATGCTGAGACCTGAGTAACCAGGTGGAGTCGGTGTCATGTACCTGCAATCCTGCAACCAAACAAATAACATGCATATATATATATATTCCATTATACAAGCACACCGTGCGGAGAAAATCATGAAAATCACAAGGCACTCGCAAGCGAGTGATGCAACTCCATTCTCCACACCAATACATGTCACATCAAACTGACAAATTAAATAACAGTTAATCTACCATAAACATATATATAACAATAACATCTGAAGGAAACATCTACGCTAATACAAAGCATGTCAGAAATTAATTATCACCATATAATGTTTATCATTATCACAAAACGAATCCACTGTCGCTCAAAAGTCAGCGATCAAAATATACAAAACAAGGTACCAAAGTCTATCAATGTAAAAACATGCTAATAGAAATCACAAGCAAAATGGAGGGGTACTACATCCCATTGTGAATTTAGACCTAATTTTTCTATGTTATCTAAGGTATACAAAAAAGAAAAAATCAAGTAAAAAATAGCTTTCTATAATTTTTTTTGTGAAAGTTATTTTAATTTTATGTTTTTACATTAATTATCTCTATAGACTACACATGTTTGAAAGTTTTTGTAATTTATTATTAGAGCCAACCAAAACTCACCATGATGCTAAGATCACGGAAGGGAATTACCATTCTCAAGGAGCAATGATGATCATAATGTGGAATGTTAGGGGCTTAAACACCCCTAACAAAAAGTGCCTTCTAAGGTGCCACATGGAGACATCAATAGTTGTTTTCCTCATGATTCAAGAGTGAACATTGAGCATGTGGAATTAACAATGTCCTTTTGGGGTCTACTTATTAGTTGGAGGCCCTAAGCGGTTTATTTAGAAAAGATAGTGGGAAATATCCATTAGATAGCTTGCAAGGTGATAATTTTATTATCAAACCAGGTCTTTACATTAGTCAATATATATGGCCTCTCTAGTTGTATCAAAAAGAGGGAATTATGGTTAGAGCTTGGTGACTTCTGCAACAAGGTATCCCTAGGGTGTTACATTTTAAGGGGTTATTTTAATACAATCCTACATAGTGAGGATAAAAAGGGAGGTGTGCAAAGGAAGTAACAATCATAAGTAGATTTTGATAATTTGTTAGGGTAAATGGCCTATTGGAAATTCAACTGGTAAATGGAGAATACACGTGGATGAATAGGAGGATGGGATTCAACCATATTGCATAAAAATTGGATAGATTTCTGTTTAAAGGTGATTCGGGTGCTTTTTTGTTCACCCTTGAAGGTAGTATTCTACCCAAATCAAGGTCTAATCACTATCCCATAAAAATGGAAGTCATGGGTGAAAAGAAACCTGTGAGGTGTGTAAGGCCTTTCTAATGTTCAATCAACTGGGTGTATGAGTAGATGCGTAATTTAGAGGATAGGTTCCTAAATGAATAGTTCACCAAACCCTCACAAAGGCTTCATTTAATTATTGATCATGAATTTGTAAGATTTTGATGATGTTGGTATTGTATGTGCACTCATGGATTCTACATGGCCTATATCAACAAGTATAGGTAGTTTACACATGTACAAAAAATAGTAAAGGCTAGAAAAAGTAAATAAAGCGTTAACTTCCAAAATAGGGGAAATAACTTAATTTGTTACTTATGCTACAGGTACCTTTAGCTTAATATTGTAACTACTAATTACTAAGATTGAACTACTGACTCTAATTGCTTAACTACTCTAGAGACTGACTCAATATGTTATTACAAAACATCATTCATATGCATATAATTGAAAGTTATCTGAAATGAATGCAGTAATATAAAATCTAGTCTAATAACAGAAAAAAGTGGGTTACAGTACCTCAAGTGACCCTTTCCCAGGTTGTTGTGCCCATAGGGGAAAATCAAAAATACACTACTAGATCAATCAATCATGATAGTAAATTGAAAATCCTTTATTGTATCGAAACTAAAATTCTTACCATATGACAAGAATCTTCAAAAAAATTCCATTTAAAAGGACATATCCATTGCAACTTAATAGCAAAAAACCTAACAATGAAGTATTGTCTAATAAAACAAAAAACAAAACTAAAAACTATATTCTAAACTAGATTTTCTCCTCAACCTTCGATCCCAATATATAGGTGTGAGAGGAGTTTTATTCACACAAGGACTAAAAATAGAAATTAAATGCATATGTCCACTCTCCCTCAAGAATAGGAAGAGGACTAGTCTTGTAACTAAAAACCATAATTCAAATAGACAAAAGAAGAGAATTAAACTAAAACTTTTCCATAACAGTTTGATAGAGATGTGCTCCCTAAAAATTGTCACGTCATGGCTTTCCTTATCAAAGTAGACTCCTTTATCCTATTGTCTTATTTTGGTGATTTGGTGACTTAGGGCTGACCACTTTAATAGTCTCCTTCATTACTTTCTAGAATTATAGCATTTCTAGCATTCTAGACTCTCCCCTACAATCTACCTTTGATCCTTTTGCAGTGGGTTGCACACTCTAGTTGTTGTGAGCTACTATTGTTTTGGATGCAAGAGGTTAGCTTCATCTAAAGTATACATATTATTAACAACCATAAATTAAACACAGAATCATACCGAATTTCATAAACATTCACACATCCATACATACAAATACCATCATATCATAATTGTATTCCTACATATTAAAGTCTGGTTTAGAATGCATGAAAGACATAAAAGATGTATAAGGTTCAGGATTGTTTGTGAACTTAGACAATTAAAATGTTAAATAGAATAAACTAAATAGAAGAAAACCAGCTATTATCCAAGCCCATCATTTCCCCCCAACTAAAGCATTTGCTTGTCCTCAAGCAACTTTCAGCTCAGCTAGAGGTTATATTGTAGAGTTATTTCCTTGAAATCTTCTACAATATCAACTCCCTTTGTTTGTCTCAGATAGTAGCCTCGATAAAATGAAATCTTTTCCAACCTGCTATCTTCTATTGCTTCCTTTTCCCCACACCTCTTCCCTATCCAATGTGGTACTAGAAAGAATCACCCTACATTTGGGCACAACTACATCTTATAGAAACATAAGATGTAAAAACTCAAGATCGATCAAATATTCTAGAGATTATTCAAGGCCATCAATAGGAATATCAAGAAGTTCCCAAGGGTCTACCCCTAGTAAAAGAACATGATCATGCCATTGAATTAATTCCAAGAAGCATTGTTCAATAGAAGAAAAGTGCCTATTTATCCCCAATGATTTTTCTTAACAAGAAAGATGATCCATAGACAATGTGTCCATATTACAAGGAGCTCAAAAAATCACTTGTAAAGATAAGTTTCGTATTTCTATTATTGATGAATTGGTAAATGAATTGAATGATACAATTTTCTTTACTAATTTATATTTACATCAAATTCAACTAAAGGAAGATTGATATAAATAATATTGCATTTAAGACACATGAGGGCCACTCTAAATTCTTAGTTATGTCATTTGGTGTCATTAATACCCAATCAAAATTTCAAAGCCTCATAAATTCAAGTTCTACCCATTTCTTTAAATTTTGTGTTTGTATTATTTGATGACATCTTCATTTTTTATAGAAACATGAAATGATGAATAATTCATGGAAAATATTCTAGAGTTGCTAAGAATTAAGGGAAGCAGTTTTTTGAAGGAAATGAGAATGGTATGATTCTAATATTCTATATCCCTAAGTATAATAAGGATAAGCACTTGTGACATTCTTAAACTTATTATTTTCATTTATTAGTTTTAGTTATGCATTTGTTAGGATGAAGGGGTGTGTCCCTACATATTTATGCATATAAATAAGGAAAATAAAGAATCTCCCAAACCATCATTTTTAATACTAAATTTATGATTACTTTTCATTATCAGAGGCCATCTCCTTGAAGTGGTTTTCTATTTTACAATTTTTTTGCATTCATTTTGAAGAAATATCATAGCATGATGCTATGTTAGAATATTGGGAAAAATAGAGGAAAAATTGAAGTGTCTCAATAGAATTTGTTTGGTTGATTCAATATTGTTGAATGTGCATGAAATGCCATTACAATATTTATTTTGAAGAAATTAGGAGACTTGTATCAAGACAAATCTCTAGTTTACAAAATATTTTTTAGAAAGAAATTGTATACCCTTAAGATGGAGGATTGTGGGTTTATGGTTAAACATATGAATCCATTTAACATGGTTGTAACTTAATTGCACTCTAATGGAGTAAAAAATGGAGGATGAGGATCATTTCATGAATTTTCTATGTTATTTGTTAGATTTATATGACAACCTAGTTATGGATATTGGGAGCACCAACACCAAGTTGAAAATGGATGAGGTGGTGGCATTGTTTCTTTCTAAAGAGATGCATATAAATAATTACAATTAGCTACAAAGGCCTTAGCTATTCATGGTAGATATAAATAAAAGAGAAAGAAGAAGGACAAGAAGAAAAATAAGTGTAGGTCTAAATCTCATTGGAGATCCAAATCTCTTATTATGCCCAAGGAAAAAATCACTAGATTAACAACATATTCCTTCCACACCTGAATGTCATAGGCTAAAAATAAGTCTAGTGAAATGATAAATAAATTCATTCTAATAATGATTTCAATGGATAAACATAACATAAGAGGTGGGAGGTTAATGTTGAAGAATTTTTACACTTTGTAAAATATTTTAGATGTATATTAATGAATCCAATGAGCACAAAAAAGGTGGTTCTATGAGTCTATAGGCCTCTTGGCCCTAACAAGTAGTTCATAGGCTTTTCTACTCTCTTTACTCTTGTAAGGTGTTCTAAACATGGGAGAATGTTGGGAAATGTTTTAAAAACTTTCTCCTAATTTCAAGAATATAACTAGTGCAATTTTTAAATTATAAAATGGAATAACATAATTTTTGGGTTGTACATTTCATTTTTGGGAAAAATATTTGTTTTGGTTTACTCAACATTGCTTCCAAGATGCTTATTGTGTAGATATTTTTGACCTCTATAATTTAAAAAATGGGCCCAATGGTTCTCTTAGATCAAAATTTATGGCCTCCCACATTGAGAATGCAAAAACATCCAGGACACAAAAAAGAGTTGTAAGAGAGAATTAAACTTGTTGACTAACCTGTGGTGCATGTTATGACACATCATAAGACATATTCAAATTAATATGATGATGTCAAAATAAAACAAACAAGTTGGTGATTGGGTTATGATGCATTTATGACAAGTGGAAGAATATGTTATTTTTAGCTTGTGAACACACACACACACACACACACCTAATTGTCATAGTTCTACACTAGATATTTTTTAAGCTCCATATCTAGGCTAATTTTTTTCTAAACTTTCATAATGATTATTTTTTTATTGAATACATATATACACCGTATCATGTTTTCTAACATTTTAAGATGACCATCAATTCATTGCAACACTCCTTAATTTTTTACCTTGACACCCTTTCACTTTGTCACAATACATTCATGGCCATTTCCTACACATAATAGCACTTCAAATTTATTTTCACCTCTTCTTGTATTCCCATCGCCATTACATAGTTCTAATTATAAATTTCACAAAACCCTCTCAACTATTTCTCAACACTTTCTTTCTTCTTAGTACAACCATTAATCCCATAAACCATTATCCTATATTTGTGCACCTTAAAATTTTATTCATCACCTTTTTAGTTCTCATCTCAACATCTAAATGTATTTATTCTAAATACCTAAAATATTTGTACTTTTGTACACTATTTTATTCATTTGTCTTTTATACTATGATATTGAATCTACTAGGTTATTGTAGCTCTCCCTATTTCTTTGAGCCTATGATATTGACTCTACATTATTATAAAAATGTATCTTAAACTATCTCACATTATATATGAAGGTGATAAATATATAAAAATGGAATGGAATCTCAACCTAATTGATTTTCTAGAGTAGAGGAGGCTCAACCACATATTGATGTTAAAGAGGAGGATCAACCTTATATTAATATTACAAAGGACCTGCCCAACCTCATATTATTGATGATGCTCAACCTCATAGGTCATTCAATATTGAATATGGCACTTGATCTCTTCCCTCTATAGATACATATGTAAATTTAAATAAAGAATTTAAGGAAAAAAATTCTAAGGAGAATCCAAATCATTTTATTGGGATTTGATATAGAAAAATTAAATTATTATATTTGATAGCCTATCCAAGTTATGGAGAGGTCATTAGACATAAATTTCAAGGAAATAATGGATAAACACTTAAAACATCATGATGCATTTGGTCAAGCTCAACTATTAACAACTACACAAGTACTCGTGTTGATATGAAGGATCCATTATAATTTTTAGTGTAGATCTCATAGTAAAAAGGGAAACCAACATACAAAAAGATGTTCAAAATGTGGCAAAAGGTTTGAGTTTCATTGGAAAAGCATCCCACTCTATCAAAATTTTAAACAAAAGGGGTTTAAGTAGAATTATAGTATCAAGATATTTGAAAAGAAATATTTTGGATGATAGAAATATAGAAGGTAATTTCATATTGATATGCAAGGATCTTCAGTTTGACAAGATTGAGGATGGTGTTAAGAAGTTAATATTGAATTTTTGGCATGACTACACTCACCATAACATGTGAAGCAAAATAAAGTATTTAATTTATTTTTCATCACCATATTGAATTTGATCTTTATTGTTAGGGTTAGAAGGTAGATTTTAATCAGTTAAATACAAATTTGATCAATAAAATATAGAAATAAAACACGCAAAAATTTTGGACAGCAAAAGAACACAAAGATTTAATGTGGTTCACCCAAAACTGGACTACATCCACCAACATAGGGTCCAATATATATTAAACTTCTAGTAAATAACCTTTACAATGCATGCAACAACATCTGCAACCTGTAGCAACATTTTTCATCATATTTTTCACTTGTTTTTACACAACCATTGCTATGGGTACCTGCGATGCTTCCTATGTTTTTCCAACCACTGCTCTGCAAATTTCTGCTAATGTTTTTCACGACCTGCTACCCTCAAAACTCATCCCCAAGTGTTTTTATAGACTCCCACACATGTCCCATTAATTACCAATGAAGTGCCGCCATGGGTTGTGCCTCATGCACCCAATAAAACATTTTCTTTGGGCAGCTACATTTAATATTTTTAGTTGTCTTTTGACTTTATAATAAAAAATATTGTAACTAATCACTTCCAGTTGTAACTAATCACTTCCAACATTTAATATTTGTTTGTAACCACCTTTTAGATATAAGTGCAACATAAATATTTAATAAGTGCAACAAATAAAATAAAATAATATAAAGATGAAGATTTTACCTGAGTCTGATTGGTCTCCATAACACAACATTTATCATTAGGTGTTTTGAAATATCAAAGAAAAAGATAGTGTTGAAAATGTGCCTCATAAAAAATCATAATTTTCATCACGTGTTATAAATCTAATGATGATGTAGATGGTTCAATGAACTAAATAAAAGGAATTTGTCAAACATGTGAAAATTTGTCCAAATTTTCTTTGAAAAATGAAGACACTTACATGATGAAGATGACAAATTATAAGAGGTACAAGTACACAAATTATCAACCTAAATTTTGGAAAGAAGTCACAAGGTTAGATTATGTAGAATATGAGCTACTTATTGAAACATTTATGAAAAAAAAGTTATAAATCAATTGATAGAACCATAGATATGACACGCCTTTTTCACTTGGTAGCAAGAAAATAAGTGTGAATTGTTAGATAATTTCTCTCCTAGAATTGTCTTATTAATAGTTGAATTTGTAGAAAACTAATTTTTCATCCATTATAAGGAGATTCAAACACAATAGTATTATTCAAAGTCAACAACTCTTATGGTGCATGTGTATTATCAACACATACAATTAGAGTTGTATGGTGTTGAAATTGCCTAATTATACAGTCATTAAGAAAGAATTTCAATTTTATATTAGCAATGATAAAGAGCATGATATACATTTTATGCAACATTTACCTTACAATTTTTTATAGATCTTGCTTAGAGTGTAAAATTTGAGAAATATTTTGTATGGTCAATTGAGTACGCATCTCAATTCATATCATTGAGATCATTTTTTACACTTTGTAGATATAATTGTCTTCTTAATATAACAAACATTTGGAGTTTTTTAAAGAGTGTCTATGGAAAGGGTCAACATGATGTTGTAGGAGATTAGATTAAATGCGCTATGAGAAAACATCCCAAAAAATTATTCAGAGACTATATAAATGATGCACATGACATTATTGAATATTATAAGAGTAAGGTTAACACAACTTCAAGGAGGAACTCACATCTATACAAAGTGCTCTAGGAGATAAAAATTACATTGTTAAAATTTTTAACTATTGAATATTTACTTATAAATGACATCATTATGATTAAAATTGATTTCAATAAAACGATAATTGAAATAATTTGATTTGACTACTTTTTACATCTATTTCCACGCATATTTGTAGGTATAGATTGAAAAATTTACATGGATGTAAGAAGGTAGAGATTTTTTTTTTGTATTATATCATGAGAAAAATAGCCAAACATAGGCATTGTGCACTAGGTATTGCTCTTTTATTTTTGTGAATGCATGATAAAAAAATGAGAATTACAAGAACCAACAACATGGCTATGTTAGTGAATACAATTTTGTGTCACTAGTAGTTCATGCCACATATGAAAATGATGAAGATGAAAGATTCAAAGATACTCCTTTGATTTCAATTAATTATAAATAAATTTCATGAAATTAATTAAAATGGTATTTGTAAAAATAGAAATTTATGTGGTGATACATTGAATTCATGGTTCTAATTATTTATTTATTATTTCATTATGCTAGGAGATTTTTTTAAGTCATAGTAGAGGTTGAAAATGTAGAAATTGGAACTTATTATTTATTATATTACACAAGAAAATAATTATGTTAATAAAATTATAAATAAGTCACGTAATGTCATTTCCAATATGATTAGTTACATAGTCTAGTGAAAGTATTTAAAATAAGTCAAATTCCTTCAAAATTGAGTTATCAACCTCATAATATAGTGTATCATTATAGCCACCTAATACAATCTAATACCACAATAGCGTGTCCCACTTATGGGACATCCTAATTTTTACTTAAAATCACATAGTTTTTTTTTTTTTAAAAATAATGCTTTAAGTATTTATGGGTTCCATCTAAATGGGTTTGATTGAAGTGGGTTATATCAAATCCCTTTAGATAAAACCCCTCTAGGCTTAAATAAAACTCTCAATGAAAGTCTCCTTTGCACCTATCAAAATGCTAACAAAAATAATAATTTTACTTCACCTTTTGGGTGATCAAATGATGTCATTTGTAATTATGTAGCCCTTAGTATTAGCTTTACAAAAAATATATTATAGTTCTTTAATGTTAATTATATTTTAAAATTTTCATAATAGATGTAGGTCCATTACAAAGAAACAATGACCTATATTTAGGGTACTAGGAAAAATAACAAACAATATTATAAAATATAAAGAATATATTGCACTCCACAATGTCCTTGTCTCAATGAAAAATAATATTGATGATTTTAACAAATATGCTAAGAGAAATGTGTTATGAAATAATATAGGTTTGAATTTTTTGTTAGTACAAATTAAAAAATTAATAATAAATAAAATATTTAATAAAAATTTATCAACAAGTTTCCATGCACTAGACATTGGAGCTAATAATTTAATTCCAATAAATCACATTTTCTTTATTTTAAGTTTAAATTATGTATTATGGAATAATATCACTCAATCAAAATTAGCAAGAAAAAAGTGATGGAAATAATTATATAAAAAAGTTATAGCTTAAATCTACATATAAAATTGGACACAACTCATTAATTTACGTCTTTTTTAAATTCTTCAATACTTATTTCTTTTAATTGATACAAATTAAAAAGTGTTGATTTTTAAAATTTTGAACATCCTAATTAAGCCACATTATAGGGGAGAGGGGCCCATAATGGAACAGGGTCCAATACTGGGGATAGAAGTAGTCCTCAGTGGGTCTTATAGTGGAGCACCTTAATATCCAATTGTAAAACACTTTTTATCCATTAAGTACACAAATTGACAAATCATGTGATGCCACATCAACCCACCAATAAAACATGACTTAGTGCACCACTGTCCGTCTCACTTTTGTTTTGGGCCTTTTTGGATACCTCAACAAAAAGCATGCTGATGTGGCATCATATTTGATGATGTGACCCTAAAACAAAATATAGAAGAACATAAGTTGTTAAAGCTGTGCAAAATTGGGAGTGATTTGAAGTTTCCACATAAGATTTTGAGAAATGCGAAGTTAGGGTGCTCCACTATAGGCCCCTCTCCCCTATATGATCATGATACTCTCAAATACATAAATAAATTTCATACTATATATTTCATAATGTAAAATGGTAAGACTCTGTCCACTCCTAGTTGAGCAACCTTTTTAGTGACAATTACACTTTGAATGATGAATAGACCCTTATAAAAATGCACATACAATTAAATTAGAACAAGTACATTATAAGAATGAATAAAATAACCTAATGTTCGAAGATACATAAATTATCTCAACTACTCTCTATCAACTAGTGAAGCACACATGCATACTTGCTATATTCTTGAACTAGGAATATTGGGTGTTGACCCCTACATATGCAAACAAGAAAAAAATTTAAATGATACTCATAGAGGTGTAGAACTTCATGCATATGGTTTAAGTTTTACAAACATATTTAACTTTTAATTATACTTATGTATCTCTAAGAGGAATGTTATCTCCACCCAATTTGGCATATGTGGACACATAGTTACAATCTATACACTTGCCTCTAGTTTTTCTAAATATGAGACTCATCCAAAAATCACATCAACAATAAGTGAAAAGGAATATCAATGTGAGAGATATGGAAACAAATGAAATCATCTATATGAAATAAATTCCCTCACCAAACTACACAAACGTATATGGTCTTGAACATCCTGACTATTGATGGTCACTAGAGGATTTACATCAATCCACATCTGCAACCTGAGAAGTCACTATACTCTTTGACATGGCAATGATGTGATTAAAAAATATGCTAGAATCTAAGAGAGGGATGTCCAACCAAAATAATATCACTTGATATGCCCTCATCAAGTCCTGTAAAATATATCATCTAGACTGATCATAATCAATTATAGGTTATACATTCAATTGAAGGTATTGATGACATATATCTTTGAATGAAATTTTTTAATTTGATTTTTTTTGTTCATTCAAAGGTCTTGATGAATTTTTGGCACATAGGTCTCATTTTGTGTCCCTTCCCACAAGTGGATCATACTATTGTGGGTTCACCATGTGAAGATGCAATCAATTGTATAATTGATATAAGATGTAAATGGTAATTGTAATAATATAGTAACATGATTAAATTTAATAAAAATACCATCAAAACCTTGGCCACTAGTCTATTTATTCTTCAAAGTGAACTTCAAAATAGGAAAAGGTATAATGGTAAAGAGGGGTATATTAAAAGAACCAAAGTGAGAATGTCTAACTAGAATCTAGGTGTTATTGAGCTCGATGTTGATATTGTGTCTTTTGAAGATTAACTTAATTTTCTTGCTAAAGAGTGGTAGGTGGCCTTCAATCTCCAAAAGTTGGCTAATCTCAACTAGTGGTGTTTTCATTTTCTTTGCTTGTTCTCTTATTCATTTTTGTGTTGATCATTTTTTGTCCTCTATTTTTTTTTGTCTTTACTAGCCTTTTATTACCTTATAGTTAATTAAATCCTCTTGAAACTTTTCCTTCTAGTCATAAGGTTGATTAGTAATTGAATAGTTGAAAATAAAAAATAATTGCATAATAATAATATAAGAAGGATCTAAATATAGACATTCTATATTTTTCAAATCTTATTTATCATTTAAAGTCATTGATCTCAATGCATTTTACTTCTTAAATTCAATAAAAATCATAAATCATATTCTTTAAACTAATTTTTTTGACGTTACACAAATATATTACTATATGACATCTCTGCTTGTAACGCCCTCCCCAATACCGTAGAGGACAACACACTAACACCTAAAATGAAACATTTTTTTTTTTTGAAACTACAAATGAAACACTTAACACTAATCTAACCTAAGTCCTCTAAGGTCCATGACTACACTACTTAGTTTCCCAATATCTACATTAGCAAGAACTATAAATCATTACATTAATAAATTCTAACATCAATGCCGAAATACATCCAATCATCTCATTTAATCAAGTAATCAATATGATACATCCATAATATTTACTCAATAGAGATCATTTGAATCAATTCATTTTAATTACATATACAATAACACATGTTACATAATCCATTACATAATAGAGTTCAACATTAGTTTACATCATTACATTTATACAACTAAATATCAATATCTCCTCATATACAAGTGAGGAGTGTACAACAAAGTATGATACATGATACATCAAATTATGATACAATACAAGTACAAGAGTGACAATACATAGGAGCTGGTACAATGCAAAAGTCTTCAATCTAGGAGAGGGAACCCAATGGAGAACAATGCAATTTCCACCCAACCATGTGGAACCCAAAGGTCCACCCCCCATGCCAGGAGATAGCAAGGGTCCCACCATCACAATCATGCAAAAGACAATATACATCACAAGGCTAACATGATAACAATAAAAAAGTAAAGTACAACATCAAATGACCGTACACCACTTCCAGAGGCACACAAACATCCAAGGGGAATACACAACAAGGGAATACTAGCTTGTCATAGGAGGAGTGTCATCACATAGTTTGCATGGGTTACCCAGGTAGATCTTCCTAGGCCCTGGCCCCCATCCTGGGTTACCTTGGTAGCCTCTACCGATCTCTGGCCCTTAATGCAACCCTATGTGGAATCAACATACCTCTCGTGAGGATGAGGCAGTTGATCTTTCCATTCTAGGCCTTCTCGACTCATCTCAAGCCTATACAAGCACTTGAGCCATGAGCAAGGCATTAACTTATCTTGATTAATGTTATTACTACCCAACCCCCTAGTTCATTTTAGGTTATCACTTAATTACAAAAATCTCACATGGGTTACCCAGGCACCACTTTGTGCGCCAACCCCCATTGAGAGCAACTCCCCTACTGACAACAAGAAGACCCCAATAAAATCAAAGAGCAAGCCACTTGCACAATCACAAGAGTTCATTAACAATACAACATGGCAAGGCATAACCCTTCCTAATCACAAGTTTCAACCACATAGGTGAACATACTGTGCAAGGCTAGTAACCATCATAAACACAATCACTATAAAAACAACCAACACAAGGTTTATCAAAATATTTCCACCAAGAGAAGAATTTCCCCTAGCCTCTGGAAGACTTCTAATACACAAAATTTAAGACATAGAAAAAATATCACAATCAGTCCACTTCACTGCTTTCAGACTTAATTCATCCAATTACTCCATTTAGAGACATAACTAAGAAGTGCATGTTAAATTAATAAGAACTATGCTTCCATCAGTTTAATTTACTATATCTCAATTGTTCTAAATCTAAGTTTTCTATGATATTTTCCTTCAATTTCATAATAAATCAATAGCATACAACATCGTCAAATATAATATCTATAGTTACACACATGCATAAGAATATATATATATATAGTAAAAAAAACTTTATTTCAGATAACAAAATGTAGATTTACACCATATCGCTGCCATTAAATATAAATAACTATATATATATAGACATATATATCTATCTATATATATATATATATTCATATATATATATATATTTAAATATATATGCTAAAATAGTTTCAAATTTCATTTAAATGTAAAATAAACAATACCGAACATAATTTATTTATTCATTGATTAAAATTCGAATGTCATATGACTCTACGCATTGAACAATATTTACCTTGCTCAATCATAGATCTAAATACACAATATATATATATATATATCTACTCCATTCGATGCCATTCAATAATTAATATTGCAGTTATGATTCATTCCTAGTGCAATAGATAAGTCATCGCTTCTTTTCTTGAAAATAACTTAGTTCATTCGACTAGGTGTGACTTAAAGATTAAAAAAAAATCATGATAATCGATTGAAATCAAAATGAAGTCAGGGCGTAACATGGGGAAATCATTAGTGGTGGCAACACAACTTTGGTTAAGTGTAAACACCAGAAAATTGCATGCCTCAATGAGATGAAGGCTGTGGTAGTATTTATGATATAGAAATTTCCTTTAGATCCAAGGATTCAAGGCACACCAACCATGTGGTACAAATGATCAAATCTCATAGACGATCTGTAGCAAAGAAAGAGTCTGAAAAGGTAGAGAGAGCTACGCTGGTGACTCAGGAGAAACTTCAGCTTTCAAAGACAAAGTTGATTAGGCTGGCAGACTTGTGGATTAGGCCAACATATATAAATAAATTTAATCTCCATACAAATTCATACATGCACACACAACGAAATTCTACAGGCCAGTTGCATTCAATATGCACTAACAAATATAATAACTGATTGGAAGTTGCCAATAGAAAAATCGCCCCAGTATAAAGAGAGGATGGCGACCCCAACAAAGGGAATAAGATAAAGATTACTTTAGTTTACAAGGCACCATTGAGGAGTAAGCTTCTTTTCATGATAAAAAGACTTGGTTAACAATAAGCTCACCTAATTTAACATATCGGTTGCATTCAGACATATAGAAGTTTGTTATAGTATCTAATCAAAGGACAGGGCTGCGACTATGAGGGGGAATTATTATTGATAGTCATAAGTCTAAAATCCATCAAATGACGAGATATATGTATTTTATGAGACAAACTGTCAAGAACAGGGGCGGCCAATACCAATTTAAATTATATATATGAGCATCCTTTATTGAACAAGAAGGGACGACTGGATGCATGCTAGAAAAATAAGACCAATGGAGTACATTCACTATGCAAGGAAAAACAAGCCATCGATTCCCAAAGTCGAATCTTTTAGAGGAAATAATATTACAGAAATGAGATTCAAAGATAATAAAAAGAGAGGTAGATGTTTATACCCAAATCGAAAATGGAGACATTTAACCATTATTGCAGCTTAAAAGCTTAAAAAGGAATTATAGTTAAAATTGAGAAAAGAATACAAGCAACAATTGACAGGGCACTAAGTAATCTAATAATTTATTTTTTTGCTTCAAGCAATATAATCTTGCAATATTTGTTTCTGAGCAAACATTATAGTTGGGAGAAAGCATGAAACTTGGATTATTTCGAGTCATAGAGCTGAAGGTGTTGTTGGGTCTAAATCCCAAATGCAGTTTCAGCTTCCCCCCAAGAACTTCAATCTTTTGATGAATCCCCACTCCAGTATACAGCCTCCAAAATAGTATAACCGCCAAGCCTCCAAGCTACAAAATCAAACTTTCAAGAACCAAAAACAAGCTCCAAGAACCAGAACAAGAAACTCTTGTACACATAATGCAAAATTAGTTTTTCCCCCGAAAAATAATCCAAAAGGCCCTCTTCAGTTAACTCCCACTAATTAATTTATTATCCTCCACTATCTGTAACTGCATCCTCCCTTAATTTAATTAATTTATTTTCTTTTATATTTTCCCCACTATGCACAATTTATTCAACTTGTTTTTATTTTATAATTTTTAAATCATAACTTGCAATTGCACACACCTAATTAACTATTTAATATATTTAGTTTATTAATTTAATTTCTCATATAACTTGCTTGCACAATCCCATTAAATTTAATATATTTATTTAAATATTCCATTTTAAATCATAAAGTTTAATTTATTAAAATCAAATAAGGACTTTAATAAATTTTATTGAATCAAGGCATAAACTATATAAAAGCTTTTATTTAATTAACCCAAAGCCTTTTGATTTCAATTATCTTTACTTAAGGTAATAATCAAACAAAGGCACTCATCAATCACATTACTCAGATAACATACTGTCAAGCAATACCAGACTGCAAGTGAAATGAAAAGTAAAACAACATTGATGAACCAACATGAACTGACCTTACAGATAGGATGCGACATACAGATACTCATCCTCGACGAGGATGATGGCTCAATGTGGGGGACCCGATGCTACCTTTGAATTAACAACCTCCATTGGGATTAAGGCATGCTCAAACCTGGAAATTCAGGTGGAGTCGATGCCTGGTACTTGCAACCTGCAACAAATCACACGGTCGAACATGTGCATAGGAAACAAGTCAATCACATCATGAAGGGAAAATCGTAGCATCACAGGGGACTCGCAAGTGAGTGATACAAACCTGTTCCCCTTCACCAATACATAGACACACAATAACATATATCAAATCATGATAGAACATACATCCAATAAACAGTTAATATTCATATCAATGATAGCTCACATAAACAATTAAACTACTCTGCTAACCATGATATAAGTGTAAAACATCATATATAATAGTGTCATCAAATATTATCATAACTAAGCATCAAAGTGTCACAGTATCCAAGTGTCATCAAATAGTATCATAAAGTCTAGTACAATCCAAGTAATTCTCCAAACCAAAGAAAACTGAGGGGCACTACATCCTCCCCCTAGGACTAGGCTTACTTGTGGAAGCTTGGAAATAGATATGGGTATAACTCTCTCATGTTAGAAGCATCTTCTCAAGTAGTAGAAGACTCATCATTCAGATCCCACTGGACCCTAACTTGCTCAATGTATCATCCCTTGAGTGTGAGTCTATTGTGTTGTATGATGCCCATGGGCTCCAAAGTCACCTGCCCATCCTCTACCTGTAATGCATTCCAATCAAGGATGTGAGATAAATTTAGATAATAAGGTCTGAATACTGAAATGTGAAACACATCATGAATGCGTGAGATACTGGGCGACAAAGCAAGACGGTATGTTGCAGGAACAATCCTCTCCAAGATCTCAAAAGGCCTAAAAAATCATGGTGCAAGCTTAGAGCCTTTTCCATAATGGATCAGACTCTTTCGCGGATGCACCCAAAAGAATACGCCGTCACCAACTGAGAATTGACAGTCCACCCTATGAGCATCGACATATTTCTTTTGTTTGTCTTGGGCTGCCACCAAATGCTCCCTAATGCAAACCACCTGCTTTTCCATCTCCTGAAGCATCTCCAGACTCAGAAGAACCCTATCCTTCTAACGATCCCAACTCAATGGGGTATGACAAGGATGACTAAATAATGGCTAGAAAGGAGGCATACCGATAGAGCTATGGTAACTGTTATTATATGCAAACTCCACCAAATAAAGGTAGTCCTCCCAATGTGACTGCTGATCCATGACATACATCTGAAGCATAACCTCAAGGATCTGATTAACCCTCTCGGTCTTCCCATTATTCTCAGGATGATAAGTTGAAATAAAGTTCAACTGAGTCTCCAATGCATGTTGCAGGGACGTCCAAAGAGCTGAAGTAAACACTAGATTTCTGTCTGAAATAATCCGAGGAATACTGTGTAACCTAACAATTTCCTCCATGAAAACTCTGGCCACTAATGAAGCATTATATGAGGATCAGACAAGAGAGAAGTGTGATACCTTCATCAACCTGTCTACAGTGACCATAATGGCATCATGCCGATAGGAAGAAACAGACAAACCAATAATAAAAAATAATGAGATAATGTCTCATTTCCACTCTAGGACCAGATGAGGTTGTAAAAGTCTTGTAGGATGCTGGTGTTCTGCCTTCACTCTCTGACACTCCAGACATCTCGACACAAAATCAGCAATATCTCTCCTCATTATGGCTCAAAAGTACAATTGTTGAAGATCTGTGTGTATCTTTTTGACACCCGAATGAGCTGAATAAGGTTCCCGATGCACCTTTGACATGATCAAAGTACAAAGATCTCCTGAGGAAGGTACATAAATACAACCCAAATGTTGTAACAAACCATCTGACTCAAGGGAATATCCTACAAAGCGACCCTCTAAAGCTCTACCTAACTCCACCTCAGTCCTCACCTCCTAATACCAACTATCTGAAGGAAGTGCAAAAAGGATCTGGCTCCTCAAGTCGACACTAAGAGTCACTGCTGATATAGCTTGTGTCTTTGCCTACTAAGTGCATCTGCAACCACATTCTCCTTTCCTTGAATTAATTTCACCTCAAAATCATATTCACATAAGAACTCCATCCATTGTCTCTGTCTCGCATTCATATTAGGTTGCGTGAAAATATACTCCAAACTACGGTGATCACTGTGTAGCTCAAATTGATGCCCCAAAAGAAAGTTCCTCCATCGTGTCAAAGCATGAACCATAGTGGCTAACTCAAGATCATGTGTAGGATAGTTCAACTTGTGATCCTTGAGTTTGTGAGACTCATAGGAAATCACGTGACCATCCTGCATCAACACAACTCCTAAACCCTCCAAGGAAGCATCTATATAAACCACAAAATCCCCAATAGGATCAGGAACAACCAAGATAGGTGCACTAGTCAATATCTCCTTAAGAGTCTAAAAAGTTTCCTTGCACTGCTCTGACCAAATAAATTTATTCCCTTTCCTTTGAGGAGAAGTGATGGGGTGAGCTATCCTTGAAAACCTCTATACAAACCGTTGGTAGTAACCTGCTAACCCCATGAAACTGCGAACCTCTGCAACATTAGTGGGTGCAGACCAATCAATGATAGCTTGGATCTTTGAGGGATCCATGACAATTCCCTCACTAGAGATAACATGACCTAGATACTTCACCTCCGTTTGGAAAAACTCACATTTCACTAGATTTGCATACAACTAGTTTTCCCTCAAACACTATAACACCTGCCTCAAGTGCTCCCCATGCTCCTCTGCAGTCCTCAAATAGATTAATATGTCATCTAAAAACACCAGGACAAACCTATCGAGGTAGGTATGAAACACACTATTCATCAAACTCATGAACACCAATGACACATTCGTTAACCTGAATGACACAACTATGAACTCCTAGTGTCTATAGCAAGTACGAAATGCGGTCTTATGGATACCTGCTTCAAAGATGTGCAACTGATGATACCTTGATTTAAGATCAATCTTCTAAAATACTCTAGCACCCTTGATCTAATCAAATAGATCATCGATCCTCAGAAATGGATACCTGTTCCTTATTCTCACCTTGGTCAACTGTTGGTAATCAATGCACAATCAAATGGACCTGTCCTTCTTCTTCACAAAAAATCATTGGTGCTCCCCAAGGAGAGACACTAGGATGAATAAATCCCTTCACTAAAAACTCCTCAAGCTATAACCAGAGCTCCTTAAGCTCATGAGTGGTCATCCGATATGGAGCTCATGAAATGGGCTCAACTCTAGGTACAAGATATATCTTAAAGTTAATGCCACGCTTAGGTGGCATCCTTGGAATCTCGCTAGGAAAGACATCTAAATACTGTCTAAGGATGGGATGACTATCAAGTGACACCTCTTCTTGAATCTCCTAAGTCTAAATCATTAACTGTCACTACAAATAACTGGTAGCCCTGCCGCATACACCTCGTCAACTGCATAGCTGAGATTATCCTCAAGGAAATAGGCCTCTAAACCCCAACTACCTAAATCTCATTGCCAAAATCATCGACACACTGCACTGACTTACGACAACAATTTATGACTGCTTATGAGCCTCTAACCAATCCATGCCCAATAAAATATCATATGACCCAAGGGAAATAATACGAAGGTCAACTGTGGTGTCAAGAGACCCAATCCTCAAACTACAACCACGAACAAGAGACTCAACTATGACCTTAGCACCGAAAGCTAATTCAACCTGCCACCTATCATGCTGCTTCATTGCCACTAGTCGACATCGTGCTACTACAAAAGGGGAAATAAAGGAATTTGAAGCATCTGAATCAAAGAGAATAGAAACTCTACTACCCTTTAACACACCTGATATCTCAACCACTGTACCCTGGTGCTCGGTCTGGCGGTTATCAACTATAGCAAAAACTCTGTGTGATCTACCTGCATCCCCTACTGTCGACTTTGAAGCTGATGGTCTTTGAGTAAATCCAAATGTTCCCTTATGAGGACACTATCAAGCAATGTGACCCTGCTGACCACAAGAGAAGCACCATGTACCTCTGCCAAAACCTCTACCACCTGGAGGTGCACTAGAATGTTGAACACTGCAACTATTAACTGTAGACTGTGAACTCTGGGCTGGTTGATTAGAGTGAGAACGTTTTTTTCTCCTCCAATTCTTATCTCTTGTAAATTGAAACCTATTACCCTATTGAGACTAGGAGTTCTTATGTTTTAATTGTGAGTGTTGCTGCTGCTACTGACCACCCTTAGAGGGTGCCCGCTAACTCCTAGATGGACCTGCCGACTGAGTTTGATCACCCTGAGAACTGAAACCTATCGAGGGTGCACTGCCAATTTGAATCCCCGTCTGACCACCTAAATCCATAGCCAAATTCTCCTCAACTATTTGAGCCTTCTCCACAACTACCTCCATGGTTTTTGGCTCAAACACTTGAACACCACCACTAATACGGGCATTCAAGCCCTTGATAAATGTTGTACTAACATACCCTCGTCATCTCCAATGCTAGCATACTTCTTAAACTCATAGAATCTCTACTCATACTGCTCGACTGAAATTGCCATCTGTCTTAGCTCATGGAACTCGTCCGCATGACACTGTCACCAATGGTCGGAAGAGAACCAAGCTCTGAATCTATCTAAGAACATCTCCCATGAGACTAAATCTATTTCCAAATGGAGCTTCTGCTCCTCCAGATGCCACCACGTGGAAGCAAAACCTTGGAGATGCATAATAGCGTACCTGGACTTGGTATTGCTACCATATGGATGCATAGTGAAACACCTGTTCAAATCAATTAACCAGGTCTCTGCCTCTAAAACACTATCGGTACCATCAAATGCTAGAGGACATGCTCAAAGAAGGTCCCTCATATGACCATCTAATATGGCATCCTGCTCAACTTCTATCTCTCTCCTCCTAGGAGATCTCTCTCTCTCTCCCTCTAATCACCAACTGCTCACCCTCCTTCCTCAAACCAAGATTGGTAAGAACCTCCTCAAGTAAGTGACACAACTTTGTGCCCTCCAACCCTGGCTGATCTAGATTCTGTCCTCCACCTCCCTGATTGTTCTATGAACCCTGTTGTTCCTCATGATTCAACTTCCGGGAACTCTGGGGAGGGGAGTCCTGAAAATTGGCCCCATGACCACCACCATGCCCTCGACCTCGACCTTGACCTCTAGGCATCACCCTACACATACACCACCAAGGAAAGTTTAGGTTGTTAGACGAGGTCAACAAGGGAAACATAAACTTCAAAATCTAAGCAACTAACACAACTAAATGGGCTCTTGTATATACCCTGAGCACCCAGTGTTTGAACTTGGGCTCTAATACCATGTGTAATTCCCACCCCAAAAACCTAGAGGACAACACCATAACACCTAAAATAGAACAATTTTATTTTGAAATTGCAAATGAAACACTTAACAATAATCTAACCTAAGTCCTCTAAGGTCTGTGCCTACACTACTTAGTTTCCCATTATCTACATTAGCAAGAACTATAAATCATTACATTAATAAATTCTAACATCAATGTGGAAATACATCTAATCATCTCATTTAGTCAAGTAATCAATATGATACATCCATAACATTTACTCAATAGAGATCATTTGAATCAATTCATTTAATTACATACACAATAACATCTGTTACATAATCCATTACATAATAGAGTTCAACATCAATTTACATCATTACATTTATACATCTGAATATCAATATCTCCTCGTATACAAGCGAGGAGTGTACAAAAAAGTATGATACATGATACATCAAATTATGATACAATACAAGTACAAGAGTGACAATACACAAGAGTTGGTACAATGCAAAAGTCTTCAATCCAAGAGAAGTCACCACAATCACGAACAAGGAGAGGGAACCCAATGGAGAACAATGCACTTTCCACCCAACCATGTGGAACCCAAAGGTCCACCCCTTGTGCTAGGAGATAGAAAGGGTCCCACCATCACAATCAGGCAAAAGATAATAAACATCACAAGGCTAACATGAAAACAATGAACAAGTAAAGTGCAACATCAAATGACCGTACACCAATTCCAAAGGCACACAAACATTCAAGGGGAACAAGAGACAAGGGAATACTAGCTTGTCGTAGGAGGAGTGTCATCACATAGTTTGCATGGATTACCCAAGCAAATATTCCTAGGCCCCGACCCCCATGATGGGTTACCCTGGTAGCCTCTACCAATCTCCAGCCCCTCATGCAACCCTATGCGGAATCAACATGCCTCTCGTGAGGACGAGATAGTTGATCTTGCCATTCTAGGCCTTCTCGACTCATTTCAAGCCTATATGAGCACTTGAGCCATGAGCAAGGCATTAACTTATCTTGTTTAGTGTTATTACTACCCAACCCTCTAGTTCATTTTAGGTTATCACTAAATTAAAAAACTCTCACATGGGTTACCCAGGCGCCAGTTTGTGCGTCAGCCCCCATTGAGATCCACTCCCCTACTGACAACAAGAAGACCCCAATAAAATCAAAGAGCAAGCCACTTGCACAATCACAAGAATTCATTAATAGTACAACATGGCGAGGCATAACCCTTCGTGCTCACAAGTTTCAACCACATAGGTGAACATACTGTGCAAGGCTAGTAACCATCACAAACACAATCACTATAAAAACAACCAACACAAGGTTTATCAAAATATTTCCATCAAGAGAAGAATTTCCCCCTAGCCTCTGGAAGACTTCTAATACACAAAGATTAAGACATAGAACAAATCTCACAATTAGTCCACTTCATTGCTTTTAGACTTAATTCATCCAATTACTCCATTTAGAGACATAAATAAGAAGTGCATTTTAAATTAATAAGAACTATGCTTCCATCAGTTTAATTTACTATATCTCAATTGTTCTAAATCTAAGTTTTCTATGATGTTTTCCTTCATTTTCATAATAAATCAATAGCATACAACATCGTCAAATATAATATCTACGGTTACACACATGTATAAGAATATATATACATATATGTATGTAAAGTATTTATATATATACATATTTTTATATCATAAAAAAAACTTTATTTCAGATAACAAAATATAGATTTACATCATATAGCTGCCATTATATATATATAGACATATATCTATATACATATACATATATATAATGATATATACACACACACATATATATATGTTATATATATATATATATTTAATATATATGCTCAAATATTTTTGAATTTCATTTAAATGTAAAATAAAGTATACTGAACAAAATTTATTTATTCATTGAATAAAATTCGAATGTCATATGACTCTACACATTGAATAGTATTTACCTTGCTTAATCATAGATCTAAATACACAATATATATATACTCTATTCGATGCCATTCAATAATTAATAGTGCAGTTATAATTCATTCCCAGCGCAATAGATAAGTCATCGCTTCTTTTCTTGAAAATGACTTAGTGCATTCGGTTGGGTGCGACTGAAAGATTAATTTTCTTTTCATGATAATCAATTGAAATCAAAATGAGGTCAGGGCGTAACATGGGGAAATCATTAGGGGTGGTGGTGCAACTTGGGTTAAGTCTAAACACTAAAAAATTGCATGCCTCAATGAGATGAAGGCTACGATAGTATTTATGATATGGAAATTTCCTTTAGATCCAAGGATTCAAGGCACATCAACCTAGTGGTACAAATGATCAAATCCCATAGATGATTTGTAGCAAAGAAAGAGTCTGAAAGGGCAGAGAGAGCTACGTTGGTGACTCAGGAGAAACTTCAACTTTCAAAGACAAAGCTGATTAGGCTGGAAGACTTGTGGATTAGGCCAACATATATAAATAAATTTAATCTCCATACAAATTCATACATGCGCACACAACGAAATTCTACAGGCCGGTTGCATTCAATATGCACTACCAAATATAATAATTGACTGGAAGTTGCCAATAGAAAACTCGCCCCAATATAAAGAGAGGATGGCGACCCCAACAAAGGGAATAAGATAAAGATTACTTTAGTTTACAAGGCACCATTGAGGAGTAAGCTTTCATTCATGATAAAAAGACTTGGTTAACAATAAGCTCGCCTAATTTAACATATCGGTTGCATTCAGATAAATAGAAGTTTATTATAGTATCCGATCAAAGGACAAGGCTGCGACTATGAGGGAGAATGATTATTGATAGCCATAAGTCTAAAATCCATCGAATGGCGAGATATATGTATTTTCTAAAACAAACTATCAAGAATAGGGGTGACTAATACCAATTTAAATTATATATATGAGCATGTTTTATTGAACAAGAAGGGATGGTTGGATGCATGCTAGAAAAATAAGACCAATGGAATACATTCACTATGCAAGGACAAAAAAGCCATTGATTCCCCAAGTCAAATATTTTAGAGGAAATAATATTACAAAAATGAGATTCAAAGATAATCAAAAGAGAGGCAGAGGTTTACACCCAAATAAAAAATGGAGACATTTAACCATTATTGCAGCTTACAATTTTAAAAAAGAATTATAGTTAAAATTGAGAAAAGAATACAAAGCAACAATTGACGGGGAACTAATTAATTTAACAATTTATTCTTTTTCTTCAAGCAATATAATCTTGGAATATTCGTTTCTGAGCAACATTATAGTTGGGAGAAAGCATGGAAGCTGGATTATTTCGAGTCATAGAGCTGAAGGTGTTGTCGGATCTAAATCCTAGATGTAGCTTCAACTTCCCCCCAAGAACTTCAATCTTCTGAAGAACCTCCACTCTAGTATAAAGCCTCCAAAATAGTATAACCCCCAAGCCTCCAAGCTATAAAATCAAGCTTTTAAGAACCAAAAACAAGCTCCAAGAATCATAACAAGAAACTCCCATACACAAAGTGCAAAATTAGTTTTTCCCCCGGAAAATAATCCAAAAGGCCCTCTTCAGTTAACTCCCACTAATTAATTTATTATCCTCCACTATCCGTAACTGCATCATCCCTTAATTTAATTAATTTGTTTTCTTTTATATTTTCCCCACTATGCACAATTTATTCAACTTGTTTTATTTTATAATTTTTAAATTATAACTTGCAATTGCACACACCTAATTAACTATTTAATATATTTAGTTTATTAATTTAATTTCTCATATAACTTGCTTGCACAATCCCATTAAATTTAATATATTTATTTAAATATTCCATTTTAAATCATAAAGTTTAATTTATTAAAATCAAATAAGGACTTTAATAAATTTTATTTAATCAAGGAATAAACTATATAAAAGCTTTTATTTAATTAACCCAAAGTCTTTTGATTTCAATTATCTTTATTTAAGGTAATAATCAAACAAAGGCACTCACCAATCATATTACTTAGATAACATATTGTCAAGCAATACTAGACTACAAGCGAAACAAAAAGTAACACGACAACAACATTGACGAACCAACATGAACTAACCTTACAAATGGGGTGTGACATATAGATACTCATCCTCAATGAGGATGATGGCTCAATGTGGGGGGCCCTACGCTACCTCCAAATCAACAACCTCCATTGGGATTAAGGGACACTCAAACTTAAAAATTTAGGTGGAGTTGATGCCTGGTACCTGCAATCTGCAACAAATCACACGGTTCAACATGTGCATAGGAAAATAGTCAATCACACTGTGAAGGGAAAATCGCAGTGTCACAGGGCACTCACAAGCGAGTGATGCGATCCTGTTCCCCTTCACCAATATTTTGACACATAATAACAGATATCAAATCATGATAAAACATGCATCCGATAAACACATAATCTTCATATCAATGATAGCTCACATAAACAATTAAACTACTCTGTTAACCATGATATAAGCATAAACCATTAGATATAACAGTGTCATCAAATATTATTGTAACTAAGCATCAAAGTGTCACAGTATCCAAGTGTCATCAAACAGTATCATAAAGTTGAGTACAATCCAAGTAATTGTCCAAACCAAAGCAAACTGAGGGGCACTACACTAATCTTTATGCATTTTGAATTTTCTTTCATATTTTTTTCAACATGTTTTATCACAATCCTTAAAGTAAACCTAAAGTGTTTTAACCTTGAATAATAAAATAGTAAATTGCTTCACTTAAAAGTGGTCTAAGTTTGTCTAATGGTATGGAACATGTTTAGTGCTTGCTTCTTTTTCTTACACCACCACCATTTAAACACATAATGATTTGAAATCATCATTAGGGGAGAGGGGCCCAAAGTAGGGTTGGTCAACTTGGAGGTCCACGTGGACCAAAAAATTTTAAAAATTTGCCTGTCACGTCACCATGCCACTTGTGCATCGGGCCTACTATTTTTTTTTTCAAAATTCCAACATCCCACCACCTGTCAAGCACCATTTACTCCAACGTGTCCAAAACATGCCGCTTTTTCCCTCCGCCTGAAAGTGGATCCCATCTACCTCTTTAATTGGTGAACACATCTACATATAGTGGATCAGACAACTGCATGTCCACAACAACCTCGCCACCCTAAATGAATAGTTTAGAGCATTAATCACTTGTTGCCTCTGTCATTACCTCCACTGACCAACTTTCCTTATGCATCCCTTCACATTTACTCAGACTGTCAGGTGCGTAAATCAAAGATAAAGGTTCATTTAATTCTCCACACTCTTACATATTCCACTCACTCTCATTCCTTTTATTTGCAAACATTCTTGCATGTTCATTTGGTGTAACACCCCGCCACACAACCCCAAAGGAAATTAATGCGTCTAACACTTATGACACAATTTTTTTTTTATCTAACATAGAACAAAATAATAACATACATCACATGAAATGAAATGAACTTTACTTTTTGAATCAACATCTATTTCATTAAATGAAAGATAAGTATCCACCAATAACCATAAGATAACATGAACATAGACAATACATTATAAAATGAAGTTACATCGAACAAGGGTTACATTAAATAATGGTACTTCCCAACATGAATTGGGAACAAGTACAATAACATGGAATAATACATCAGGAATGTATGAAAACAAATTTTCAAGACTGGATCCACCACTAGTATAACACTGAAGTCACAACAATTGGTACAACTTTGCACAACTCAATCATCAGCTAGGGACCCAATGGGGTGCATAGCACATTCCACTCGATCACGTGGACCCTAAGGCCCACCCCCCGTGCTAGGAGATGACAAGAAGGACCTCAACATATACCATCAAAAAGACAAGGTTTACAAGACTTCACGACATAAGCAACAATAACAAAAGGTAACCTCCAACACATGAAATAACCAACACATGGCAACATAACAAAGCATCAACAAACACATGGAAACAACATCCGCTTCCAGAGGCTCAATAACAACAAGAGGGGAACAATAACATACAAGGTTGTTAAAGGGTGGAGTGTCATCGTATAGGTAGCCATGGGTTTCTCTGGCATAATCTTCCTAAGCTGCCGACCCCCATCCTGGGTTTCTATAGTAACCTCTACCAGCCGCTGGACCCCCATGCTCGCTATGTGAGATCAACATACCTTGCAAGATTACTATGTAGAGGCAAGGAAGTTGAACTTTCCATTCGAGGCCTTCCCACTCATCACAAGCCTAAACGAGCACTTGGGCCCATGAGTGAGGCTACATTATTTGAATTAATGTGTGAAACTACCCAAACCCCCTAATTAATTAATTTATCACTTGATTAAACTCACAATGGGTTATCCTAGACCAGCCACTTTGGGTGTTGACCCCCACTAAGAGCCACTCCCCCAACTAACAATAAAATCCCATAAATACAAATAGGGCAAGCCAACTTGGACAACTAGAAAGACCATATAAATATGCACATAAAATGAGGAAAGCAATGACTCACACAAGATCTCCATTAAAATAATTTCCATCATGCAAGGCTCAAACCCACATAAACACAATCCAAGTGTAAATGTCAACCATCATCAAATAACAAAATCATGAAACCACCCACTTACAGGTGAAACACCATAAAACTCAAATAAATTCTTCAAGATTGATATGGGTTATCCAAGGCGGATCCTCCTAGGTCACCAACCCCCATACCAACCCTTGCAAGTAAAAATCATATCCCCTCCATCCTCTGGAAGACTCTCAAAATGTTAACACATGGGTTCCCCATCAAATAAATGTCAACAATAACAAGATCTCAAAGAGCTATTTTCATCCCACAATTAATGAGTTAACAAGTATAAACTAATGAGTGGCAACATCACGGTGAAATATTTAAGCTCAACCAAAAGAAGACTAACATAGCCAACTCACATACAAAGTCACCCACATAATCACTACAGGGAAACAATCTGACATTACAACCATAAAGTATACTTTCTAAGACAACTCACATTAACTATGCAATCAAGAACAACTCCCATAAAAGAACATCTCTTCCACTACAACAATAACAAAGTTCACTCTCACTCCGCAAACAACACATTACATGAGGTAACATTCAATTCAACAATAAATCCAACCACACGAAAGAATGACTTAATTACCCAAATCCAATTCACTTGAATTTTCCCATACATAAAACAATTCAACGCACAATACACCCATGTAATCAAAGTATCCACCATAATAACAAATGTTTGATTAAGAGACTGTAGAGAAAACACTATATAAGAAGATCCTCGCAATTACTCATTGTAATAAATCCCTCATATTCACTAATGCAATAAAAATGATTTCTAACTTACTAATATTGATAACTTGATTCCCTACTACCTTTCTGATACATTTATCAAAATTTCCAATTAACCAAATATTAATAAGTCTATTGATTAACATGTGTATAATTCTTCCTAAAGTTAAATCTCATATTAAAATAAACCTTATATGATGAATTTAACAAAAGGGAATACATTTAAGAGAAAGGTATCCTATAATATAATTCCTAGGATATTTGCAACTAGAATTTCAAGAATGCTTTGGGTCGCAAGATAACCTAAGTCTCCCACATCCTCATATGTTTAGTACTACTATATGTTCAACTTTGAATTAAATCTCTCTCTTGAAATTTATGCAACTGACCCTTATTTTCCTTTCTATATTTTATATAGTTCATCCTTAATGTTGTTATTTTCTACTTTATTTATCATTTATCAATTACTCTTCTGCTTGACTCATCCATATATTTGGGTGATCACTTGATTTTATGCTATCCAACTACCACCTAAAATTTATAGTCATTGGTTTAGTAGCATGATAACTGACCTTCAAATAAATGTTTTCACCCAGGTGTCATTAGACTAATTATAAAGGCGATATATCATATTATATCATATTAAAGATGTAACAAATTGTAATTATTACTGCAATTATAATATTATATTCATAAAACTATATACTACAAATAAATATATTGTTTACTTCACTAATCATATAAAATATCAATCTTATTTCAATAATAAAGATGATATAACTATTTCATATCATATTTAGAATATATATATACTGATTTAATACCTATATATAGTTAATTTCCACCAACAAAGAGTTATAACCTCCTTTTAAATTAGAGAAAGTAAATCCCTTGACTTATGCTATAATTTTGATATGGTCCAAGTTCAGAGAAGATTAGTGTAGCTATAGGTAATCAAATGCTGGTTAAGATCAAATAGGGGATGACCTAACTTGCCTTGAGCTTGTTCTATTACTCACTGCCAATACTATACTTTTATCGAGTAACACCCAACAATAGTGTTTGAATTTAAAAGAATAAGGAAAAGTTTATCAGTGTTGATGGAGATATGATACAGAGGATAAGAAGGAAACTTTATTAGTGTAGAATCTAAGACACAATCAATAAACAAAAACAAAGGAAAACACACTTACACAGAAAATAGTACTATTGTATTTTTTTTTTTTGTAAGGCTGAAAGACGAAATGTTTTGACATGGCTTACTCTATGTAGGAAAGGATAAAAAATAAGAAACAATAGACACCACTAACCAACTCTTGTAGCAACTAAGACTATAATATGCTTTGGTTCTGTAAGAGAGGGGGACCACCGCCTGCAAGACCCTAGGTCACAGAGGGTCAAGATGCGAGAGGCTTCCCTAACTTACCTCAGCTAAGTGCAATGTTTAGGGTATGTAAGGCGAGGGTAACGAGGACTGTAGGGTCCCTCAGTTACTTAGCAAACCCAAAATGTAGAAAGAGGCTAGGCGAGTTGGTTTCTAGGTTTAACATTGTGTCTTAGGAGACTCTCTATCCAAGGATAGAAGTGTGGAATTTGGACGACAACGTGGCGCGCTGGCATCTCAAAAGTGCGTTGTCGTCTGTACGACTAGACAATGACCAAGATGAGGTTAAGTCACTAAAAACTAGCTAACGACCGAACAAACTAACTAAAGGTCCAAAATGACAGAACTAAGTAAATTAAATAATCTCTAATATTATAAAGTAAATAAGTAATAGTGATAAAGATGAGGAGAATCTCACCAATGAATTCATTTTCCAGTTGATCCTCCAAGAGCTCGCACACCTACACACATCAAGAGGGAAAATGTTGCGTGGTTGTATAGGGGCCTGCCTCAGTTAGACCCCCATTTAGGTGTTTCCACCACCACAGATAACCAAAAGAATGAGATAAAGAATAAATGTAATGAAAACAAAAACACTACAATGTAGTACTATGCTACTCACCAAATGATAGAGGAGAGGAGAGGGAAGCTTACCACCTCCACCAAGAGCACTCAAGGCTGCTTGGGGGAGAAATGAGAGGAACTCAAGCCTCTGTTGTGAATGGCGTGGTCCCAAACATGCTCTACCGAGTTGATGAAGTGTGATATTACTGTAATGGGATGCTTGGAATGCTTGGAAGTGAGTGAAAGTGAGCTTTTGAAAGTGAGAGTATGGAAGCTTAGTCTATTCAAGAGTTCTGAAGAGTTGGAATGCAAGTTCAAGGAGTGAATATGAAGGAATGAGGAAGAAAATGACCATATTCAGCTCAGTTGGCTGAAGGAGGCGTTACAACTTCGCTACCAATGGGAAGAGTAATGCCTCTATTGGTCAGCCATAGGAATATGCCAGGGATGTAAGTGCGCCACGCAGATGTCTGCGCATCGTGCGAGCGTCTCCGACAAAAACGCCTCCACTGTCATGCAAAATAGGCTCCACGTGGACTGCCAACAGTGGGCTTAAGTAAATTTAAGCCTTCGACTTTGGTTTTCTAAAGTGTATAAAGGAAAAAAGGGGAATTGTGCCTAGGGTGCAAATTCACTCTTATACATTTTTCCCCCACTTTAGCGAGGACGAGTACTGATGAGTGCTCGGTAAAGTAGATCAAGAAGAGAGTAGGGTTAGAAAAGTATACCTGAACCGTCGAGGAAGCAGTACTCAGTTTGGCGTACTTGAAGGTGTAGGAGATGTGAAGGACTCCATAGCTACTCAAAACTATGAAGTTGGAACAAAGCATCTTATAGGGCCGCAGACCTGCAAGGAGGAAACCCCCAAGATCTCTTGCATGGAGGAAGCCCCAAGGAAGAAAAACTCCACAGAGTCAGGAAGTGGCAACACGTCTACCCACAGATAAAAATGTCAAAAGTAGCGATATGTCTACCCGCAAATAGAGCATGTCTAAAGCGGTGACACATCTACCCGCAGATAGAACATGTCTAAAGCGGTGACACGTCTACCTGTAGATAGAACATGTCTAAAGCGGCGATACATCTACTTGCAGATAGAACATGTCTAAAAGTGGCAACATTTCTACCCACAGATAGAACATGTCAAAAAGTGGCGACACATCTACCCGTAGATAAAACGTGTCTAAAAGCGACCGGTCATGTAGATCGAAAAAATTTCAAAGGGGTCCCTTGGGAACCCTTCAAAAGGAGAGGGATCCACTCAAGGGATGCGTTGTTTGAAAGGTAAGGTCTAGTCAGGCTGCCCCTAATCTAGACGTGAACAAGGGAATGGAATGAGCCTAGTCGGGCTGCCCCCAGGCTAGACGTGAAAAAGTCCATTCATTACAAAGGCTTTTGAAGAAAGGGTCCCTAGGGAACCCATCGTGAAGAAGAAAGGGGGTCCACTCAAGGGAAACACAATTCAAAAGCAACTGTTCTCTCAGAATGATTCGTCATCAAGGAGTCCTTCCAAAAGATGTTCACTTCATCAAGGAATTCAAAAGAAAGGTCATGCCCCCATGCGAGGGGAAGTCAAAGAAGTTCCCACTTCAGAGGAAGGTCTTCAAGTCCTTTCTTTACGAACCTGTGATGAAGGAAACACATTTCGCTAGGGTTCCAAGTTGAGAATGAAATTCTAAGGAAGAAATGTTGTAAATACTTTCAAGAAAATATTCATTGCTAACAAATTCATTTTCTGAAAATTGAAGTGTTAAAGAAGAGCGTTGTCACACATAGAAGGGAAAAATCAAGCAAAGAAGAGAGAAAGATAAAGAGAAAGTGAAAGAGAAAAGAAAAGTAAAAATAAAGGACACAAGGGGATAAGGTTTAGCGGGGTCAGATCTGTCCGAGCTCATATAATAATAGGTAACCGCAATGCAAGGTGAAAGATCATCAATCCCCAACCAGATCAAGAAGAATGCATGGAAAAAAAAGTAAAAATAAAAAATTGCGTCAACAGGGAAGGGAAGCCTAAATGCCCCCAACACTTTGCATTGTCCCCAATTTATCGAAAATCAAGCACAAACATGGAAGAATGATGACACAAATAGAAGAAGGTTCATGACACAAAAACCACGCTTGTATCCAAGCACCAATAGGGGTGACAAGGCTCATCCAGGCACACATAGCATGAGTACGGGGGAACACATCACAAAACACACACACACAAGATCAAGAAAAGGGGACCTCCTCCTAACACTGATCATCCAAGAGGTCATTCGCTTCCCAATCTAGATCCTCATAAGGGGAAGGAGGATGAGCCTATAAGGGTGGAATGTTAAGAGGAGGGGCATATGACCCTCCCACAAAAAGGGCCAAGGAAGAGGGCCCGTCAAGGTCCTCTCTGTCGAGCTCTTGTGGAGTCAAGGTCAGCGATTTTACGAAGATTTCCGACAAGGCCAGGACTTCATCCACGAAATTAAACATGCATCCCGTGGGAGCATCATGCTTATTCTCAGCGGATGGTGCAAGATGTGCCTGAGGTCCACCGTTAGGCTTTCCAAATGACTCGGGAGTGATGAAAAACTCAGGGGAAGCTGGGACTAGTTCTATCACAAGGACATAACAAGTCATCACGGGGCCACCTTGCGAAGAAGGTGGAATCCTCTTACATCCTTCTTTGCTAGAAGGAACAAACTTCACCTCATTCTTCATTGGAGGAGATGAACTCCCCATAGACGAAGCGAGGGGTGCAGAGGAAGAGGAAGACAAAACTGTAGCGGATACGATCAAACCATGTCCACGGGTTTAGGGAAGGGCTGGATATCCAAAATAGATATCAACAAAGGTGGCTCTGCTGAAGGAGTGATAAACACCTGTAACTATTTAGGGTTAGGTGCATTTGTGCTCGCAACAGAAGCTGGGAACGGATCAAGTTGAAGAGAAACAACAGGAAGGGAGGAAGGAGATGCTGTAGGAGGTCCTGAAATAGGAGCGATCGTTCCTTCCTCCTATTGTGAGGCAGCCTACTGGGCTAGAAGAGCCTTTCACCGATGCTTGGGCTCACGTGCAAGGCAGTTTCTATGACTCTTGGAGTTAGAAGTTGAAGCTTGTGAAGGGATGGGAGGTTCCTGCTTGACCATAGGAACGTCCACTATGACCGTTTCAGGCAGAGGAATGGGTTCTTGTACAGGAGCAGGGGTAGCAAGTTGAGGAGCGACTAGAGGAGTCAACTTGAGAGCCTCGACAACGAGCCTCTTTTCGATCACTACCTTAGGAGTAGGATCAGTAGGAGGCCGCAGATCGAATTCTCTACGAGAACCTTTCTTTCTGCCGTATAAGTGGTACCATGGTCTAGGAAATTCATTTGGGAGGTCTGTGATCCTAATCTTGGGCCTACGCTAAGGAGGAATCATCAAACTCAGAGGATAGCCACTGGGCTTGCTCATCTAGTACTCTTCCCAGGAAAGGGGAGAGGATGGGGCAGTCCGAGAAAAGGTCATTTTCTCTTTACCTTTACGAGGAGAGGGAGCCGTTATGGGCTTCTCCTCTTTCTCTTGGGAAGAGGGAGTAGACGGTATAGCCTTCTCTTTACCTTTGTGGGTAGGAGAAGGGGCTAGCGTGGAATTCTCTTTCTCTCTTGGAGAAGGAGTAGTCATAAGCGTGGGATCCTTCTTCTCATCTCAGGAAGAGGAGGCGATTGGTTTTTCCATTACAGGAAGGGTTAGCTTTGGCTCCCCTTTGTCCCCATTTTTGTACTTCACATAGTTCTTGTAAAGTAGGTCCGTTCTCAGAGGAAGTGAGCCAACCGAGGAGGGCCAAAAGTGATCCAGTGAATATCCACCACGAGATACCAAAGGCTAATATCCGGTATCATGCACTACATACATGACACCCTTGTGGGAAAACTTTAAACACTTATGAATAGCAGATGCGACCCCATTCATGGAAGCCAACCAAGGAATGCCTAGCTTCACTCTGAATAGGCCCGACTCTGGGATGACATCAAAGACTGTGTCAACAGTCCTAGGTCCAACCAGGATGGAAAAAGTGACCGATCCATAAGGTTTAAGACTCATTCCATCATGGGTACGGATGGTAGATTTTGTTTCTTCATACTTTTCTTTTTGCAATGAGTTCAATACTAATGTTTCTTCGATAATAACGTTCAATGTTACCATTGACGCGAGCAAGAATGTAAAGAGGTGAAGGCTTGTTGTTTAAGGGTAGATTTTGTGCTGTAAATGTAATATCCATTGAACTGGGTGCGGGTGAAACAATAGAAGTTACCATGACCATGTTTACATAGGCCTTGGGTTGAGGAACATAATCAGTGAGATAAATAATCATGTTGGTAGAATGTGACGGAAATGAGTCCATGTATATCTATAATTCATTGTTAGTTTTTGCCACTGATTTGTTAGTGTTTTGTTTGATCCCATCGAGATGAATGGTACCGTCCTTGATGTGGTCTTGTATCTCATGACGCAACCACATTCAATGTTCGGTATCATGTCCATTAACATGATGGTACTAACAGTAAGCACTCCCATCGTACCAATTAGGATAGGGTTCCTTAACAGGTTTAGAGACTGACAGAGTCATGATCTTATCCTTCAATAAATTTTGCAAGACGAAAGTGTAAGATTTAGACAACTTTGTGAATTTCCAGTTGTGTTTGAGGCCGTTTTCATCGACAACAACTACTACATTCGCAACGGCTTTACCCCTTCCATAGATTGACTCGATCGATTTCCCTTCAGAATGAGAGTGTGAGGAAGATCCCCTGAAGTGAGCAACCATCTGTTGGTATTCTTGTAAGGATGAACACAAATGCGTGAAAGAAGGGTATTTCATAAGGGAAAACTTCTCTTTCCAAGGCCATTGTAAGTTCCCTATGAACACCTTCTGCACATCATAATTGAGAAGCTGATATGAGATTTGTGAAAGAAGCGCTTGATAACGCGCTATGAAATCAATAATCTTCTCATTGTCTCCTTGCTTACATCAGACGAGATCCGAGAAGGTCATCTTCGGCCCAATGCTTGCTTGGAACTGTATAAGGAATTGATTAACAAGTTGGTTGAATGAGAAAATAGAATTATCAAGCAAGGAACAGTACCACTCGAGTGCTTTGTTCTTGAGGGATCGGGGAAATAGTTTAGCCATCAAGGTTTCATGATGGAAGAAGTCAGTGTAGAGGGTGTTAAAGGCAGACACATGTGTCTGCGGATCCCCCTTACCACCAAACTTCTCAAATTTAGGAATCTCCATTCCCTGAGGGAAGGGAGTGTTCAAGATGGCAACCGACAATGGGCTATATCAGAAGAAAGGCTGGAAAATAGGTTGGGCAGAGGCTTGGGAAAGGCTCACTAACTGACTTTGCATCTTACCCATATTTTGAAGTAGAGTGTTCAAAATAGGGTCGTTAGAAGATAAAGGGCCAAAGGAACCTCCTCCAGAGCCACAACCAATTCCGCCTCCAGAACTGCCACCGGTGTGACTTCTACTAGAGCCACTACTAGAGCCACCACCACTAGTAGGACCACTGCTAGAACCATCGCCATGACCTTCGTCGGAACCACCTCCGCTAGCACCACCTCTGATACTGAATCCACTACGACTACCAAAGCCTCCACCACCTATTTTTCCAAGACCTCCACCACCGAAGGTGACAAAAGGGGTAAAGCTAAAGCCCAACGAGACCTTATTCACCTTGATAGTTTCAGGTTGATTAGGGACGGAAGGGATACTAATGGAAGGGACCGCATTGGCCATGTAGACAAAGGTGGGAGGCATTGATACTCCTAGCTGTCTCTTGTGTTCTTTGAAGGTGACTCCTTGTGAAAAATTAGGGTTGCTCGTAGGGGTGTACACTTCGGTGATACCGAAGAGACTACTTAGAAGCTCTACACCTATTCAGTTTTTATCCATCATATGTTTTAGTTCACTAACAACTCGAGTGGCTCTATCCATCTTCAGATTTCTTTCTAGATGGTTTTCAAGGTCCCCCAACCCCATTGTAAGGGCAGACACATATTCAATAGGGATTTGAACAGCCTCATGCTCATCTGCTAATGATGGCATGGGGGATGTAGGAGGAGTGGGGACGTGATCAGTTTTGTCAGTGAATCCCATCTCACTTCTCAACACCTGCTCTTGTGTAACCAAACTAACGGGGGGACCAAAGAAGAGGCCCGTAGAGAGACCAAGTGAGACCTTCATTCTATCCATCAGAAGGTGCCGTACAATTCCCCTCATGATATTCCCAGAAGTTGTGGATTGGGTTGTGTTGCTCATAGACCTTCACAATGCTCAAGAACACAACAATCATCAATCAACTGAGGGAAGCCTCAAAAATGACAAATGAATAGACATTGGTTCATGTCAGGTTCACCAATAATGTAAGAGAGGGGGACCACCGCGTGCAAGACCCCAGGTCATAGAGGGTCAAGATGCGAGAGGCTGCCCTAACTTACCTCAGCTAAGTGCAATGTTTAGGGTATGTAAGGCAAGGGTAATGAGGACCATAGGGTCCCTCAGTTACTCAGCAAGCTTGTAATGTAGAAAGAGGCTAGGCGAGCTAGTTTCTAGGTTTAATGATGCATCTTGGGAGACTCTCTGTTTGAGGACAGAAGCATAGACTTTGGATGACAACGCGGCACGCTGGCGTCTCAAAAGTGTGCTGTCATCCGTACGACCAGACAGTGACCAAGATGAGGTTAAGTCACTAAAAACTAGCTAACAACCCACAAACTAACTAAAGGGCCAAAATGATAGAACCAAGTAAATTAAATAATCTCTAATATTATAAAGTAAATAAACAAGAGTGATAAAGATAAGGAGAATCTCACCAATGAATTTGTTTTCCAGTTGATCCTCCGAGGGCTCACACACCTACACACAACAAGAGGGAAAATGTTGGGTGGCTATATAGGGGCTTGCCTTAGTCAGACCCCCGTTTAGGTGTTTCCATCGCCACAGATAGCCAAAAGAATGAGATAAAGAAGCAATGTAATGAAAACACAAACACTACAATGTAGTACTATGCTACTCACCAAATGATAAAGGAGAGGAGAGGGAAGCTTTCCACCTCCACCAAGAGCACTCAAGGATGCTTGGGGGATAAATGAGAGGAACTCAAGCCTTTGTTGCGAATGGCGTGGTCCCAAACGTGCTCTACCGAGTTGATGAAGCATGATATTGCTGCAATGGGATGCTTGGAATGCTTGGAAGTGAGTGAAAGTGAGCTTGTGAAAGTGAGAGTATGGAAGCTTAGTCTATTCAAGAGTTCTGAAGAGTTGGAATGCAAGTTCAAGGAGTGAATATGAAGGAATGAGGAAGAAAATGGCCATATTCAGGTCGGTTGGATGAAGGAGGCGTTACAACTTCGTTTCCAATGGGAAGAGTAACACCTTTGTTGGCTCAACCGCAGGAATCTGCCAGGGACGTAAGTGCACCGTGTGGACGTCTGCGTGTCGCGCGGGCATCTCCGATAGAAATTCCTTGACCAACACGCAAAATATGTTCCATGTGGACCACCAACAACAAGCTTAAGTAAATTTAAGCCTCTAACTTTGGTTTTCTAAAGTGTATAAAGGAAAAAAGGGGAATTGCGCCTAGGGTGCAAATTCGCTCTTATACAGGTTCCAAGCCTTTACTCAACAACTGATTGAGGTTGTGGCTTATTTTCTCCAACAACACATACTTATACACAAACTACACATAACCTTTCTTCTTCACTTGAACAAGACACACAAATATGCATTTAACTTTGATCCCACTTTGCTATAGACAATAGAGGAAAGTCCTTCTATGGTTGCCTTCTTCAACCCAACATTTGTCATCATGGTGCACACACTCTCCTCATGGGACCTCCATGTTTGAAGCCTCATGAAGGCCGAAAAAAAACTCAAAATAGATATGAATGCAGACAGACATACACCAAGACCCACAAGATTATCTTCAGCTACATAAGGATTGAAATCGGCCTGCTGACTCAGGCTTGGAATGTCTAATACAGCAGGGGAATCCATTATCAATTTTTCACCCATTTTTGAGATCTCCAGAGCACATAAACTATATTGAAATTTTCTTAACCAAAACCGGTTCTTGACTTAGGGTAGGATTGATTCTATAGATTGGGGGCTCAAAGGGACTTTTACAAGGTTGATCATTACCTAAATAATGTGCAGCATAGCTAAGAAGAGTCAGAAGTAGATTGGATAAGAATGGAGGAATCCCTAGAAGCCCACAGTTTGAAATGGGACATCAAAAATACATGAGACTTGCACTTTATAAAATTTCAAGCAAAGACAATTTGCAGGTGAAAGCCAAATTCATAGCCTTTGTCAATTGCCTCACTACTTGTGCTACGATGGAAGTTTTGGGTGACAGGTTTAGAGTTAGATCAGAGACACGAAAGGTAGGCATTGTGATATGCTATACTAATTTGGTTTCCAGATTTGTTGTAACTGATTGAGGCACCTTTTAAAGGAAAATTACATATTCCTTATCATCATCGTGTTGTCTAGAACTCAAAGTGATGCCAACATGATAAGCCTGAAGGAATTAGTGGTATGGACGTCTATTAAGTGTATAGGATGGGGGGTTTGTCAGATCTTATAGTTATATCCCCTCTAATGTTCATGCATGCAAAATATAGAACTTAGCAGACTATGAAACCTAGGAATGTGAGATGATGAAGTCTAAATGTCAACTTATAAGCAAGTCATTTGAAATTATTCACATATTTGTATGCATTTTGAAAATGAATCATATGCGCAGTACTAACCTGGTTGTCTTGACCTTTTTTCTTGTAGAATTGATGCCATATTCCTCTCCAAAAAATCATGACTGTATATGCCAACCCTAGTTCTCACACCATAATTCCTAAATGACTCTTCGCTCAATTCCTTCGTGGTGTTGTTGTTCCTGAAGTTAGGCTTTATTCTAGCTGGTGCATTTGGGCCACTATACTCAAATCCTCCTCTCTGTAGTTGTGGGGTTGTTGATGGTCTCTAATCCCACCAATATAGTAGAATCTTCCCCAAGGCTTACAAATACTTAAACTCATTCCCTTGTTTGAATATGACCACCACCTCTGCATATATTACTCTCATAATAGATAAAGTTTTGATCTCTTCTTGCACCCACTATTTTTTTTTGCAGATACAACAGGGCATTGAGAATCTTAAACAATTTCATAAGCCTTCCTCCATCCCATACTCAAAAATCTACTATTTTTTTGAACATGTAAAACTAACTCAACTATTCAACCCAAATCTTCGAGAAAGAAAAACCCCTTCTAGATCTTTTCCCCAAACCGTTTTCATGCAATGCAGTTATTCCCCACCCAACTCGCTTAGTGGCGTCCAAATTATATGCCCACTACGAGGATCTATATCTTAGTATTTATTCAACTCAGTATTTTCTAAAATTAGGTTGCATGACATGTGAATAGGAAGAATGATTCATCCAGGAAGAGACACATGCAAACAAGCTTCCGTTAATTGCTATTAGTTACCACTGAACTCCTGGCATCATTTATTTATTTAAACTTAATAATTATCTTTTAATATTTTATATTTATTTATCGTAAATACCCTATAAGTTAATTTAATTTAATTAAACTGATTACAAAAACAACTCAAAACCACTATAACAAAGCATTTAACCATGCCAACAACAACCAGAGTAAAACACGGAGGGTCACTACATTTGGTTTCCAACCCATACTAGTTCAACTCTCCATGCTTCATTGTTCGACTCTTCACGCTTCATTGTTCGACTCTTCACGCTTCTTTGTTCAACTCTACACTCTTGAGAGCTCCATTTCTCTTTCAGGTGAGGTTTCTAATCACACTCAACTTGTACCAGTGTCTATGAATATGACAATATTCTGCCATGCATTTAGTTTTTTCAAATAATTTCTTTGCGGAAATTTTTCTTTCAACAATATTCATAAAATGAAATGTGGGGAGGGTTTCACTAGTTTTCTTTTCATCTATACTCGTCCATGCACTCGTAATATTCTGTTATTCATTGCACGAAGTTTACTTTGCATTGTTCTTTTCATATTTGCTTCCTTATACGAAATATGAAATGGGTTTGACTGGTTCACATGGTTTTTCATTACTATTAGACTTGTTTGACAAAATATGGAAAGGGCTTGACTGGTTTTTTATCCATGTGTTCATCATTCCACAAACTTTAACTTTGCAATTTATTTTTTTACATTTCTTTGTTATTCCAAAATATGAAAAATGGTTACACTATTATTATTATTCATAGGGTTATAATGTTTATCATTTCGAGGGTTTCTACCATGCACTTGCATTCGTGTGTTCCTCATTGCACAAAATTTAACTCTACAATTTGCTTAAAATAATCTCATGTCATTCTGAAATATGAAAATGGTAGCACTGGTTGTCATTTCGAACATATTCTTCCATGATTTTTTTAATTTCATTGTTACTACCAAACATGGAAAGTGTTTGACTGGTTCACAATTACAGGGTTTTCTGCCATGCACTTGTATTCATGTGTTTGGCAATGCACATATATTACATACATATATGTATACGTATATATACACATATTGCTTGTTAATGGCTCGTAGTATTAAAACATGCAACCAAAATATAAAATTTGTATAATCCACACTCCCCTTAAATATCACCACTTGCATTACATAATTGCTAATATTTTCATAGATACAATGCGATTCTTATTCCCAAATATGAAAATGAGTTAACTTATTTTCATTTCAAATCTATATTCTTCCATGCAATTATATATATATATCTTCTTATATGTAATTTTTTATGTATATATATTTGATTTTTACTACGAAATATGAATATGGTATCATTGGTTTTCATTTCTAAGATATTTTACCATGCAATTGTATTATTTTGTTCTTCCATGCACAATAATTTTGTCTATGAAATCATTTTTTTATTTCATTGTTACTACCCAACATGGAAATGAAAACAACTTAACCCATTATCATATTTGGGTATAACAAAAAAATATTAAAGGAAAATTGCAAAGTTAAAGTTTAAGCATAACAACAAAATATTAAATGTAGTGGCAAATTACATTTATATATGTGGATATATATATATATATACATATGCATATATGTATATATATATACGTATGCATATATGTATATACATATGTGTACATATATGTATATGTCCCACTTTCCCAGCAACACAACACTCATGGAAAATCAATCGTTCACATGTGTCGCACTAGTCAAATTACAACACACAACTATAGTTTCCTTTTCCTCTTTTGCCACATGCAACCACCAAAAAATAATGGGTTAAGGCTACCATAATCGTCCAAGAAGTAAACAAGGATTGCATGCCATGAATACATACAATCTCTACAATTGAAGGCATCGATTTTTTTTTTCAAATTTGAAAAAGGAGGACACAAATTAAAGACTCCACAAACCAGCATTGAACATATAAAGAGATTTACAAATTCAAAAATAAATTTCTCAATCTTTTCCAATTTCCATTTACCATGTCTCACTTCCATATTCATATCTACATGGAGCTGCAGACATTCAACTCCCCAAACAAAAAAGTGAAGTTGTTCTTTTAGATGGAGAGTGTAACAAATGGAAGGAACAATGCATAACCAAGGGATATGCACCACCTACTTTTAATGAGGGGTGGACACAAGAGCATAAGCAACAAAAATGTTACACTTTCCATCAAAAAGAATAAATTCACTTTTTTATTAATTCTTTATGCCTTTGAATGCCATTCTGTTCTATGCTATGCAATGTGGGATAGGGGATGGGTTCGATTGGATTTGGTGGTGGGACAGTCTTGGCTCTTAGTTGTTCTTGTCACATTGTATCTATGAAAATATTGACAGTTATATAATGCAAGTGGTGATATTTAAGGGGAGTGTGGGTTATACAAATTTTATATTTTGGCTGCATGTTTTAATGCTATGAGCCATTAACAAGCAATATGTGTATATATATGTATGCATATATGTATGGAATATATGTATATATATGTATGCATATATGCATGTACATATATGTATGCATGTTTTAATGCTACAGGCCATTAACAATCAATATGGCTTGTATGTTTGTGGTATCAGATGTGCTTTGAATATTCTATGACATGTAAGACTGTGAATGACTATTTGTGTTTGGGACAAATATAAACCGATTATATTACAATTTTGGTGGTACAGTGATTCGAGTACCCTTGTTGACTTTGTGGGTGAAAAATATTTTACAATTGCATATTAAGGGGGCCCTATACACCCTATGTTTGGAGGTCCACATGTTTCTACCTGATACTGTTTACATTGGGTTTTCCATTTATATTCTTTATGGCAGGGAATTGCAATCTATTATATGCAAAGTAAATGTTCAATTCTTAATGTGTAGCAATTGCTCTTCATTTTCTTCTTCAAACTCTTGTATAATCATGTGTTCATCAAACAATTATGGCTATTCTTATGTACACTCATGTTTAATGGACATCCCTTGTCTATCTACATATGTATTTGAATCACTTAGGGGATTTGATTTTCTGAAGGCTTCAAATGGTTCCTTATGCAACACTTCACAATTCAAATGGAATTATGGACCAGTGCAACATAAGTTTCCATCAGAGGAGCGTTCATAAAATCAAGTCTCCCTAATTCATTACTAAATGCAACAATAGCCACGACTCTATACAATTGCTTACATGCATTATTTTTCTTACCAAGAATATATTTATGTCTCTATTGCATTATTTATGTATATATATATATGTATGTATGTATGTATGTACACATACATACATATACATATACATACATATACATATATATACATACATAAATACATACATACATACATATATACATACATATATGTATGTATATATATACATACATACATATATATGTATGTATGTATATATATGTATATATGTGTGTATGTATATATATGTATGTATGTGTATATGTATGCATATATGCATATATATGTATGTATATATATCATAGAGATTATGGTATATTCGGTTGACACTTTGTCATTTTGTGTCTTGTTCACTTTGCTTGATCGGTGTGCAAAGAAATACATGTTCAATTGAACCCATTGTTCCTTCTAAGCTTCGTTGATGGTGAGTTGCAATTGAAAGGTATACACTTTTGTATTATTCTTTGTGTATTAAGCTAAGCACTACGTACATGTGTTTGATTGATCCCTCTTTCATTTGTTCTTTCAACAAGAAGGATACAGGTGAGTGCAATAAGACACATCATCAGGAAAATCCATACTACAGAGGTGAGGTTTCTAACCTGAATAGGGCTCTACCATTGTCTCATGTTAGTAATTGTTTTTTTGGTACTATTTATTTGATTTGTAATGGGTGTGTTGTCTTCCCTAAGTTGAAGTTTTTTTTTTGTCTCAATGATTTTGATCAGATTTTGTGGTTTTCCATAGTTTGAAGGAATTTTGTGGCTTTATTGGTGCATCTAGAATGTGCTCAATGAAGTGTATGGTGTCTAGGGTGTTTATGAACACTTCCAAATTTTGTGTTCTTAAACACACTTACTTTTTCAAGGAAAATATGCTTCTAGTCTAGCATCACTTTGTCTTTAATGGGTTTAATTTCTAATGTTTCTTTCCTCTCATGGTTAGCCAAAATTTGTCTTCATTCAATTTCCTGCCACGTGAACGTGCCACCTATTATTTTAATATGTATATGAATATATATATGTATATGCATATATGTAATTTTATGTTTATGCATATTTGTACATATATGTTTATGCATATTTGTACACATATGTTTATGCATATTTGTACATATATGTTTATGCATATTTGTACATATATGTATATGCATATATCTACAAAAGTATGCTCATACATGTATATGCAATGTGTACATATGTGTCCACATACATATGTAAATACATATGCTAATACATATGTACATATAGATATACATATGTGCACAAAATATTTGTGAAATACAGATTTGCACAATGAATGATTGTGCACTGAAGTATAGAATAATACAAGTGGATGACATAAAACCTTCAAAATTAAACTTAGACAAGTGTTTAAAGTTATTGTGCACATACATATATATGAACATAGGTATGCATGTACATGCAGTAATCTATGTACATACATATTTATGTATCTGGACAATGAATGATTGTGCAATGAAGAACAAATGAATAGAAGTGCATGGTAGAAAACCCTCCAAAAGAGAACCAGTGAAACCCTTTCCATATTTTGTAGTAACAATGAAATATAAAAAGAAAATTATAGGTTGCATTATTTGGCAATGAATAACTGAATAATAAGGGGATAGAAAACAAGATTACATCACAATTGAAAGCCCATGCGATACCCCAAACATACAATCCAACAAGTGTACTTGAATCACTGTACCACCAAAATTGTATTATAATTGGTTTATATTTTTCCCATACACAAATAGTTATTCATAGTATTACATTCCATAGAATATTCAAAGCACATCTAATACCAGAAACATACAAGCCACATTGCTTGTTAATGGCCCGTAGCATTAAAACATGCATCCAAAATATAAAATTAATATAACCAACACTCCCCTATAATATCACCACTTGGATTACATCACCACCAATATTTTCATACATCCAATGGCACGAGAACAACAAAGAGCCAAGACTGTCCCATCACCAAATCCATTATATTATACATAAGAGGTTGTTGCACTTTATACATTCTATATCATGTAAATGATGTTGCCAGTGTTGTGTACATGAGTATATGAAGATTGAAGTGATATTGTTAGTGGTTGTTAATGCTTAATGTTGTATACATGCAATAGTTATCTAAAGTGTGCTGTACATTTCAACCCAATCAAGCAATCACCATAAATAAAGTTTGAGCATATAATTAAGTAGACTTACATTAACAAGCAATTGCACTACACTACCAACATGGACTTCATATTGCTAAGTAGGCCCATAAACATATCCATTTAATAAACCAATAAACAGATCCATTTGATATCAAATACATAATATAGGAATGTGCATAATGCTGGCAACAACATTTACATATTATAGGACAAAAAATTGTAGTGGCATAGGAGGTTATAGCATTGAAGAGACTTCTTTTTCAGAAGAGCATTTAAGTATTAAACTATGTATCATTACACTTTACAAATTATTAGTGTATGCAACACAGTTTAATACTAAAAATTCTTTGGTGAAAAGAAGCCTCTCCAATGCATAGCCGAACCAGTATGGCTGTGTAACCAAACAAACACTTGAGAATGTTTGCAAACAAAAGGAATGCGAGTGATGGGATATGCAAGAATTTAGAGCATTGAATGAACCTTGATCTCTGATTTACTTGCTCGACAATCTGAGTAAATGCAAATGGATGCATAAGGAAAGTTGGTCAATGGAGGTAATGAAGGAGGTGTTGAGCGATTAATGCTTTAAATTGTTCACTTAGGGTGGTGAGGCAGTCGAGGCCATGCGTCCATCTGATCCAATGCACGTAGATTTGTTCACTGATTAAGGAGGTAGATGGGCTTCACTTTGGGGTGGAGGGAAAAATGGGCCCATTTTGGATAGGTCAGAGTAAATGGTGCGTGATAGGTGGTGGGGTGCTTGATTTTTTTATAAAAATATTAGGTCTGATGCACAAGTGGCAAGGTGACGTGGTGGGAAAATTTATGTGGTTATTATCAGTGTATTACAATCCTGAACAACAAAAGTAAACAACAAACAATTGAACTATATATTACAACCTGAAATACAGAACAAAAAAGTAGCCAATCATTCATATAGTTATAGGGATGGTCCCTCCCAACATCAATCAAGCATGCTAAGATAAACATACAGAGATGTGTTCTTGTCTCCTACTTCTGCATTTTGAGTTGTCATTACATGATTTTAATTTATATTTGTAAATTGAGTGCAAATTACATGCAACGGTGCTGAACAACAATTTCCAACATTTGGGCTGAGACTGGAATTGACATCAGTAGCTACAAACAGAGGGATGTATATGTTCAATGTTTCCTGAAACAAGGCATGGTTGTCTGCTAATGGGTTTGTAGGACTGCTTATATGTCTTTCTCACTGCAATGACCTATGGGCCCAGTTGATTTCTCTTTCCTTCCTATCTTGTTTCTTTTGAACTCTGTCTTGGTCCCTCTTTTGCTCTCTTTCCTTCCTATCTTATATCCTTTGAACTATCTCTTGCTCCTTCTAATGTCTCTCCTTCCTATCTTGTTGCTTTTTAGCTCTCTCTTCCTCCTTCTTCTACTCTCTTTCCTTGCTCAAATCTGCATAGTAATTTAGCAATTGTGGTACGGAAAATGTGGCAAGTGGAGATGGTAATGAATAAGTTCCTTGTTCTTCTTCCCACTACAAGACAATACCTAATTTATTGGCTCCATCTGCCAACCAATATGGTTGGGTAGGCACTGAGGGAAGACTTAAACCGTCATTACCCACATCAGTAGCTCCCTCTACCAATCAAGACGGTTGGGTAGGGGTTGATGGAAGACTTAGACTATCATTACCCATATTCATATATCCATCTGCCAACCAAGACAATGGGGTAGGAACTAAGGCAAGACTTAGGTTGTCATTATGTTCCTCATGTTGGCTATCCACCATGTCATTTGTTTATTGATTAACTAAATTTCATTCATTTTCAAATCCCAATGTTGTGATGCTATTGTCCGCTTGCCTGATGGAGCAGTAACTACCACAACTATCTCTGCTTCATCATTTTGTTCTTCTTCAGGGGGGAATGTAACCCCTCTTTTATATGCAGGCCACCTTGTTGTGGCTCTCTTCTTCATTGGCATGGACCTCATATCAACTTTATATTTCACCTACACACATTATTTAGACATGTTTCAAACAATGATAAGAACCACCATTGAACACCCTTAAAGACAGAGTGATGCATTAACTTTTTATTTTATTTATTGTGTTAGTTGATAGTTTATAATGGTAAATTTGGTAATTGTTTAAGTTTTATGTGATCATACTACTTTGTTTGAATTGCACTCGTTTAGAATCTTTTGGATTGAAATGAAAGGAGTTGGTCTTATGCCATACAATCGATTGGAATTAACAATGTAGATAACTGAAATTCATTGTCATTCATCAACAATTTGAAACCCTGTGATATTGAGTTACAAGTTTGTGTGAGAAACATTTAGACAACATAGAACATATTGGCATTCCTAGGCATATAAATGATATATGAAAACGTTGAAATTGAACATTCATAAACAGTATAAGTCAAAACCCCAGATAATGAGTTAGAAAGAATAGGTTGCAAAAATCACATTGCCATTCAAAAAAATGACCCAGTATTGTGCAATAATCAAATAGGGTTTAACAATCACATTGTAAGGAACTAAAATACATTGACATCCATAAATAGTGTAAGTTGAAACCCCGGATATTGAGTCAGAGGGTAGTGGGTGAGAAACATTTATAGTGCATATAATTGATTTATATACCCAGGCATATAGAACATAACAAATACCCAGGAACTGAACTGAAATGACTTGACATTCATAAATAGAGAAAGTTGAAACCCCATATATAATTGTTACAAATTGGTGCTGGATAAATAGTTATGGTGCATAGAACTGATCTATATTGGCAAGCATATAGAGCATAAGAAAACTCCAGCAAAAGAACTCAAATGACTTCACATGCATAAATAGTATAAGTTGAACCCCAGATATTGAGTTACAGGTTTGTGGGTCATAAATTTTTTACAGTGAATAGAACGGATCTATATTGGGAGGCATAGAGAACATAAAAAGAACCCCAAAAATGAACAAAACTGACTAGACATTCACAAATAGTGTAAGTTGAAACTCTAGATGTTGAGTTACAGGTTTTTGTGAGAAACATTAACATCGCATACAACATATTGCCGTTGGGACATAAAGAATTTATATGAAAAAGCAAAGGTACTTACAGTATTGGGAAAAATATTTGCATAGAATTGAATAGATTGGCATTCATAGGCACAAACAAGAAGTTTGAGATTGCAATTCATAGGCATAAACAACAGGTTTGTGTAGAGTACCTGTAGATAGAGTGCTACTAGTGCTTCTTCTTCTTCTCCTCTTTGTTCGTCTACCTCCAGGAAAATGTAGCACTGAATATGAAAGTGAGACGTGGTAAATGGAAATACATTTTTGAATTTGAAAATCTCTTTATATGTTCAATGATGTTTGGTATGGAGTCTTTAATTTCGGTCCTCCTTTTTCAAATTTGAAAATATGTTTGGGTGCCTTCAATTACATAGTTTGTATGTATTTATGGCCTATAGTGTTTGTTTGCTGCTCAAGAAATTTTGGTGGCCTTATTGCCATTGTTTTGGTGGTTGTAGGTGGCAAAAGAGGAGAATGCGCTAGTTTTTGTGCGAATGAATTTGACCGATGGGACAGTTACGAATGATTTATTTTCCTTTCAGCATTGTATTGATGGCATAGTGGGATTGGGGGTGGGTTTGATTGGATTTGGTGATGGGACATTCTTGATTCCTAGTTGTTCTCCTCAACGTACATGTATTAAAATATTGTTTGTGATCTAATGCAAGTGGTGATATTATAGGGGAGCGTGGGTTATACTAATTTTATATTTTGGGTAAAAGTTTTAAAGCTACAGGCTAGTAACAATCAATATGGCTTGTATGTTTGTGGTGTCAGATGTGCTTTGAATATTATGTGACATGTAAGACTGTGATTCATTATTTGTGTTGAGGACAAATATAAACCGATTATAATACAATTTTGGTGGTACAGTGATTCGAGTACCCTTGTTGACTTTGTGAGTGAAAACTGTTTTACAATTGCATATTAAGGTGGTCTAGTGTGGGGCCCACATGAGACTACTTTCGTCCCTAGTATAGGCTCCCACCTTACTTTGGGCCCCTCTCCCTAGTCTTGTTTAAACATGGAATGATCAAAGTTATTTTAAACAAGTGATGTTATGGAATTTTTGTTGTGATCTTGTAATTGATATATATTTTAATATTTTTTATTAATTGCATTAATTTATCTTGTATTTAATAAAATCATATTATTATGATTTATGATATAATGAAAATACCATTCAACTTTGTATCATTTCATATTTTCATAAGTAGACTAAATTTATAATAATATTTGTGTTTGTTTAAGAATATTGTACTAAATGTATTGTAAATATGTAGTTGTTTATTGTATTATAATATCTCATTTATAAAATTTTAAATATATAATTGTAATATGTAAAATTCATTTAAAATTGCAAATTCAGTTCAAGACATAAATGAATACTATGACATTTTTCTTAATTCAATAAATTTCTCTTAAAGCTTTTAAATCTTAGTATGATTATATTAATTTATTTATTATGATATTAAAACACATAATATGACTCTAGTTGGTCACAACAATTAATAGTTAATACAATTTGAATAATTATTTATAGACTACTTTATAAATAAGTTTTGACATGATTTTGACAAATTTTTATACATTAATTTTCTTACAACAATCTAGGAGTCACATTTGACATGATAGTTTCAAATACCTTTTAAAGTGAGTAATATATACACTTTTAGACATTAACATTTCATTTCAAATAATAAGAAACTAAAATAAATTAAAGGAAGCATACTAAGACATTAAAATCCTTTGAATCTTTTGATTGTGGTTATTTTTTATTTTCATATTTTTAATTGTAGAGGTCATTTTTTGTATATCTTGTGGTTTTATGTAAGGGAAATGCTCCTTGTTTAAATTATATATATATATATATAAGTATTATATAAGAAATGTTAGTAGGGAGTTGGAAAATAGATAATCTTTATATCAAAATTAATGAGAAACAACTAGATGTTGAAACCATTAGAAGACATATTGTCATGCTTCAAATTTATATAATAGCATCCATGCAAGATTAGTAAACATAGTTCCATAAGTAATAAGGAAACAATAAGTAATAGTGAATTTTATTTAAAATAAACTTATAGTAATCTATTTAAGACATTATAACAAATCTTAGATGGTACTTGACATAAAAATTACATGCTTTGTGGATTGAATCCCTACAAATGAGCTAGGATTTAATTTTTTTTCACTCTCTTTGTTTTAATAGACATTACCCATCACATAATTGAAAGGTTTAATACATAGTACAAGCAAATTAATTGGAAAATATAGACTTAATTCATCTATTTAATGGGATTAGACAAACCTAAACTCTAATCCTAAGTTTTTTGGTTTGTTTATCATTAGGTATTAGTCTTAGATACATACCCATTATTGTTAATGGGAGATGCTACATCTAAGCATAACCAAATTTTGAAGAGGTTTGGGTAGATTGTATCATTATGCATGTCACAGACCAAAAAATCTCACCATGCCCACACACACACATACATACATACATACATACATACATACATATTAAATACGAAAAAATATTTATTTTTTATTTTTTGAAGAACAAAGATCATGCTTACACACTCATCCACCAAACAAACAACAATAATGTACCAAATTTGATTATACCTGACCTTTCCAAATTGACCATTTACAAGGGATGTCAATTACTTTCCAATAGAAGCATCTAAGTTGTCATAGTGTAAGGTGCATAATTGTCTTATGCGAGTCATATAAAATAGTCAATTACTAGAATTGATTAAAAAATTGTACAAGAATAATCAAGGATTGACCATTTACAAGGGATGTTGGTTACTTTTTGGCATTATAGTTCATAATTTATGCTTAATCCATTAGTCTCATATTTTTTAAAGTTTTTAAACCTTATAAACCTCAAGTATAAATTAAAGGATTTTTTATGACATGAGTCAAGCCTTTTTAGTCATACATTCTACAATTGTTGGATAATCATAGTCATAATCAACAATTTCACTACCTACTAGAATCATGCAATTTTATCTATTAAATAGTATCATGACTACAAATTTAAGGTCAATCTCCTTGGTGCAAAGATTGCAAGTTTTGTAAGTTTCTTTGCCCAAGATATAGGTAAAAAGACAATTTTATTAGAATCCATCTGTTTTGTTAATAATGAAAAATATATGACTATAATGATAATATTTAGCATTTTATCTAAGGGTTTCAAATCAAGTTAAATTTTTGGGTTTGATCATTATGGAGACCCAAGTTCAAATCCCTAAAGTGACATCTAAGATGAAATTTAAGTGGTGATTCTTGGTTTTCTATTGTTTGACTTCTAGTAGTAATTTCTAAATTGTTGCTCTTAAGAAGCTAAATATTTGTATCAATTGGTGTAGATGCTTGTTTGATATATATTTTGATATATATTTATAGATGATCAAAAAATATAAAAACTATGTAGCATACAAAAAATTAAAATGTATTAGTATATAGTTAGAAGAAAATCTAAAACTTTACTACGGTTTTATAGCATAAACAAGTAAATAAAATATATGACTAAATGTGTAACATTTTTGAGTGAAGGTTATAGTTATTTTATAGATCTATGCGTGATAACATAAAGGTGTGTCCCACTTTTTTTCCTAAGTGGACCTCACAAGTAAACATTTAAAAAAAGATTTCTCTCAATTATATCAACATTTATAGTAAAAAAAATGAAGATAATATAAGTTGATGATTTGTGATTTTTTAATTTAGATTCCATTTCTAATTTTTTAGAAATTAATTTTGTCCTCATATTTTAAAATATTTGTTTTTGATTATGGGAAAAATAGGTTTTGAAGGGACCCGAAACCCTTTTACAACTAGGTTTTGATGCGATCCAAAACCCAATCAACATGAAACACTGCTAAAGATAAATCAAAGACAAACAACAATCAACCATCAACGAAAAATATGCACTGCAAGTAGATTCAAGATTGAAAAACAACAAGCACTAGCCAAAGGATAGATTAAACCATTACATGTGCTTCCTAGAATGCAAATACCAAAGATAATCATCAACATGCTCAAGAAAATTTGAGCCCAACAACACTACCTAAGATAGCCAGGTAACAAAAAATATGTCACTTTGAGAAATAATCTCAAAGCCATAAAAACTAGTTATGCTGATGGGACCAAGAGTCCCCATCAACTGTATTACTATTTCATGTAAAGAAGGGATCTTCATAAAGCTCCAACCAGTCCAAAAAACCATCTCAAAATCCACCTCTAAAGGAGAGAGCTCCCCTCTAAAGGAGAGAATGTCATGAATACCATTCCCACCAAAGCAACAATTTTATTACATTCTCATACTCCACCTCAATAGGAGACCTGTCCACCTCAATAGGAACATAAGAGAAAACTAGAAAAAAGAGCTTCTCGCCACCTCTTCATAAACTATCTCCACCTCAAAAGGAGAGGACTCCACCTCCATAGGAGCATTCTTCACCTTAATAGAAGACACATTCTAAAGAAACTAGAGGAAATACAACACTCTAGAAGAAGGGCATCCACAACCTCCTTTGGCTAGTTGGGCCACCGACAACTCAGGAAGAAAAAACATGCATCCCATCCAACAAAAATCTGGAAACCTTGAAACACACAATAATCTAGGAGAGTAGATAGAACTTTAAACAAAACCCAACCATTAGCAACAAATCAGGAACATGAACAACAAAGGCTACCAACATCTCTAGGAGTAACAATGACATAAATAAGCACAACCCAACTAAAGAATAAAAAATTGGGACAAACCCATCCAATAAGAGAAGATCAAAAAGAGCCACAAGCCAAAAATATCTCATAGAAAAACCACCATTAAAACCCAAAATCTGAGGGACTAGAAGCCACACAAAAGATACCCCACAACAGAGCAACAAATAGTCGCAACACAAAGAGGGGGCCAAAAAACCAGAGGCAAAATAACACCCAGTAAAAGCCAATAAACCAACCCCAAAGACCATAGCGGATAGAGGCCCAAGAAAAGGAGAGAAAATAGAAGCAGATGGGACCCAAAGAGGAAAGGGAAGCCCACAATGAAAGAAAACTGGGAGCAGGCCAAACCATTAAACACCCCAACTACCCCAACATGTCGGCTAGGGCCAAAGAAGGGCCAAAGAAACTCCACAGAAAGAAATAATGTGAAGCACCACTAATCCCAAAAAGGGAAAATGGGAGCAACCAACAAGCACCCAAAGCAAAATCCAACAAAGGGAAGCCACAAATCAAACAACAAATAGAGCCCAAAGGGAAAGATGACACCAAGAAGGAGGGAGTCATAGAGTAGGCCAACACAATAAGCACACCAACAACCCCAACACGTTGGTCAGAGCCATAAATAAGCCTCTCCATAAAGAAAACCCCTCAAGCAACCCAAAGCACACAACTAAGGAACTCATCGGTTGATGCAGAGGCATCATTCCCCATCAATTTTATTTTACAATTTTGGTTTTTTTCGGTTTTTGATTCCTTGTATCTCTGTGACATGTGGCCCATTTTTGTTGGCAACAAGATTCTAGAATCTTTCTTTTCCCCTTACTTCTTGTTGAACATAGATGGTTATGGAAGTTAGGGCATGCTATTTATGGAAGTGAATAATAAAAATCCGTTTTCATCCCGGTCATGACAGGTGGAGGTTGGTGGTTCTATCAGAAAGTGGGAGGTTGACGGTTAGAGGCCTGATGTATTTGGAAAAGACAAAATTCTCGCTCATCATAACATAGAGAAGATAGAAGAGATGTTCAACATTAAATTTTTTGAGGGAATTTGCAGATAAGGGAGGGCACCATGTAAGCAAATGCTGGACCGAATAAAAGGAATGGTGAGGATGAGGGGTTGTGCCTCAACATTAGAGAATAAATATTGGATTTGTAGAGGCTGAACATGATTTTTCTCCCATGAGGTAGATTAGAAGGGCTAAGATAATTTAAGGAGAAAGAATAAGGGAATCAACATAGAGGAGAGAATGTATGCTAGGGGAGGAGCGATTGGCTAGGATAATCCCGATTTGTAAAGGCAACAAAAACATAGCGAATAGGGGGTTGTATTTGAGCTGGAAACAAAGGAATCCCGCCTCATATAAGAATCACTATAATTAGATCTTACAGGGAGAAATTCATATGTAAACCTCGACTCCCTATTTTGGGAATCACTTCTTTGTAATCAAGGAATGGAATGTGGTTTAATTCAATTTCCATATTTCTTGTCATTGTTGTTCTGTAAGTTTGTTTCCTGTCGTTCTGAATGAGGGATGGTGTGAATGTTCCTAACGCTTTTGGAACTTATTGGACCAATATTCAATAGGATGCTATAATAGATTTTGTAGGTTCCTATCGCTTGTAATGTTCATTTTTCCTATAACTAAATAGGCTGCCATTATCTTGGTATCAAGGTACTGTGAGTCTGTGAGTGTGAGATTGTGAGTCATCACTAGTCAAAAGAACAACAACAAAAAAGGAAAACTAGGCAATAGGGTCACACAACCAAAAACCGCCCACAACACCAAGCTGGAGCAGAGCAAGAGGAAGCTCCTCATGGGGACACCAAGTGAGATCCCCAATCCAAAGAGGAGAGCCATAATAAACACCGATAATTCCAAAGCAAATTCAAAGCCATCTGTAGAAGAACCAAATAGTTGCAAGGCACCAACCACAACAATAGAGAGGAGACTCCCGCCGCCAAACGCACACCACAACCACAACAAGCAAAAAACAAGCATGTGAAAGAAAGGTGCCACACTAAAAGAAGGCACCTCCATGAACACCAACAACTGGGACACCTAACAGAAGAACCCCAAGCCACAAGAAAAGGTTGCAGTAGGATAGAAAAATGGCTCCAAAGCTTCAACCAACCACCCCCACATAAGAGAAACAAACCCCCAAATGAAAAGTAGCCACAAAAATCCTCATCGTCGTATGAATCTGAGTTCTTGCCCTCCTCTTCACTAGAAAAGTTTGAACACCTAGCGTTGCTACTCTTCTAACTCAAGTTCGCCATTAAAAAGTTATTTACCACTTCTTATTTTAAAATATTTTTTAATAAAGTGTTTCTTACAATTTATAGTAATTTTTAAGGAATAATATTTTTTTGTATTGCATAAATTGATTAGAAATAAAATCCTTCCTATAATAGATTATTAACATTGATATCTAGAGCCAAATTCTTTTGTAATTTTTTCTTGCACGTTTTAGTTATTATAATTTTTTAATAATAAACACTATTAATTTAGAGATGTTTTCTTGTAACACATACCTCTTTTAATATATGTTTTATCTAATTAATAATTTTGATAATAAAAGAACATCATATGAACAATCTTATTTTTTAATTTTTTTATTGTTAACTATTTTTCCACATGAGTCAGATAGATGTCCTTGATTTTAAAGTAATATTATTTGATTGGAAAAATAAAATTCATATAATAATAAAATAAATATATTAAAATCCATATTTTTTGAAGACTACTTCAAGAGCTATAATCTTATAAAATTTCATATCATGATGACTTTATTTGATCATAAAAAGGTGTTCCGAATGAACATTTTTTTTCTAATGAAATCCTTCCATGTGGCTTGTAGGAAAAATGGTACCACATAGAATGTTTAAGGGACACATATATACATGTTGAGAATGTTTTTGATTAAGGTAAAAAATGGGTTTTTGGAAGGGTCCAAACCCTTTTACAAAAGAACACCATTTTTTAGCATCAATGAGTCCCACAAGATATGAGACATAAAAGATCCCAAAGGCCATTAGAAACAAAAAGCAATAGGAGAAACAACCAAAAGTTATTATAAGCATAGAAAATGAGAGAGAAACCAAAGCAAAACCAAAACAGAAATTTTAAGAATGTTATTTACATGAACTTAATCTAATTTATTTGTATGACAAGATTGAGGTAAAATATTTACATTAATTATTTAATATGAATGGGGCCCATAAATGGGATAGGGAATTATGATTTGACCCCTATGCAACAAAAAATTGCCCAGGAAAGAAATCTTTAACAATATACTACCTATCATAGAATAATTAGATATACATCGAAATTGAATGTCAAAGTTAACCTTTAGTGTCAAACTTAGCCTCTATTTAAGTTTTTATGCCATCTAGTCCTCCTATGTACATATACCTTCTTTACATTCTCAAGACTATATATTTTGGTAAACATATGGGTACCATTTTAGCTTATCAAAGTAAGCAACAATGACAACTGATGTAGGCAGACTCTTAAACATAATAATTCCATACACATTCTATTGAACAAGAGAACTGAGAGGGGGGGGTGAATTAGTTGTAGCAATTTTAACCTTTAAAACTTTCACCAAAGGTTAGAACAATAACCATTCACAAATCTAAGTTACTCTGCTAAAGTGATTAATCATTAAGTGCAGAAGTAGAAACTAAAAAAAGTAAATCATACACAATAACACCAAATTTATGTGGAAAAACCAATGAGGGAAAAAAAATGGTGAGGATTAGCTCACAATATAAGTAATTCCAAAACAAAATACAAAGGCTCACTGCCAAAAAGACTCACTACGAAGATAGGACTTACTTGTGCAAAATAGGACTTATTGTCCAATAAGGGTTAACCACCCGGAGGGCTCACTACCACAAAATTACAAAGAAGATAGAAGAGGATTGTCACAGAGAGAAAACTATCTCAATGCAATAGGGATTTCCACCACAATTCACTCACACACTTGCAAATACACATGAAAAGATGTTGGATTCCTTTAGCTCACTGCCTTCGGAACCATAATAGAAAATTTGCACTGTACTACTCAAATTCACATCACACACACTCTCTCTCGCATCTATCTCACATCTATCTTGCTTCTATTTTTCTTGCATTTTGTCTTTCACAAACATCTCAACTTGTACTTATACTGTCTTCAACATTGAAACTCATCCAAGATCTGCCACACATCATTTGCATTTACAAATTCAAATTAGGTCGGCACCAAAACATTCTATGATGGAATTAGAATGAGGGTGACCCAAATACATACTTAATGAGGACCTAAATAAGTCCCAACACGCTTTAGCACACTTCCATAAACTTCGTAAGTAGTGTTTAACATAAGGTCATCCAACACTAGTGTAAAACACATAAAATAATTAAGCACACACAACCCTAACTTGATCCAATCTTCCGATCAACAAATTTCACTTGAAAACGAACTCATCAACTTACTCTCATAATCGCAAGTCCTGAAAGAAAAGTATGAAGAAATCTAGAGCAAATACATTTCTCCTGGACCTCAGCCAGACACACCAAAATGCATAGTCACATACTGGTGAAGATATCTCGCACTGCACAATGATACAAAGACCCAAATTTTGGATACAACAACTACCAACAACCATGAATAATATGTCAAGAACTCACTAGCATAGAGGCAATGCAAAGCACATCCCAAAGCGCACACAAAATACCTACAAACTTTCTTTATTACAATTTTCTCAATATCCTCGACATATACAGCCAAAAACCAAGACATCAGTGACAACACCTTCACACTTGACAATCAACAACTAGTTGACAACTAGTTAACCAGGTGACATCAATGACAACACCTTCATACTTGCAACAATCTCCCCCTTTACATCATTGATGGCAACACATGATGTGAAAAACCATCAAAGACAACACAACAACTCTAAACCATCAACCTCTAGAATGATTTTCTCCCCCTTAATTTTTCACATGATACTTTCTCCCCCTTTGGCATCAATGGCAAAGGAAAAATATATTTTACATTGTTCTCCCCTTTGACATTAAGAACATTACTAGTACTAAATACTCCCCCTTAGGAGTACACTCAATCAATTGCACAATGACAACACAAGGCACTACCTACTCCCCCTGAGAGGTAGCCACCAAACATTAGTTCAGAAAGAAGATAGATACATAGATCCACTAGACTAATGCATCTCCATATGCATCTAGTTCAAGAAAGGAGGGGCAATAACCCCTAACTTCTCCCAGAGATACTCAAAAGTGTCTTTAGGAAGAGCCTTAGTAAATATGTCAGTAATTTGATCCTTTGTAGGTATATACTCAAGCTTTACTTCATTCTCCATGACCTTCTCTCTCAAAAAGTGATACATTATTGATATATGCTTTGTCCTTGAGTGCATTGTTGGATTCTTTGAAATGTTAATTGCACTTGTATTATCACAAAAAATAGAAATTGGATCATCATACATTACTTTGATATCCTTCAATGTCTGTCTCATCCACAAAACTTGTGTGCAATAGAATGCTACAAAAATATACTCAACCTTTGCAGTGGATAAGGAAATTGAATATTTCTTTTTACTTAACTATGATACCAATCTGCAACCAAGAAAGAATGCACCACCACTTGTACTTTTTTTGTCATCAACACAACCTGCCCAATCTGTATCTATATAAGCACTTAGTGTAAAATTAGTATCCTTGGGATACCATAAGACATAATATGGAGTGCCATTCAAATACCTGAATATCCTCTTAACAAAAACATGTGTTTCTTTAGGGTCTTCTTGAAATCTAGCCACAAGACAAATTGCATGCATGATATCTGGTTTGGTAGTAGTTGAATACAACAGTCCTCCAATCATAGATCTGTATTTTCTCTAATCAACTTTACGTAAATCATCATCTTTACTCAATTTTCAACCAAACACCATAGGAGTGCATACCAGTTTGGAACCATCCATCCCAAACTTATTCAACATTTCTTTTACATATTTTGATTGTGAAATAGAAATTCCTTTTTCTGTTTGATTGATTTGCAACCCAAGAAAGAAATTCATCTCACCAAACATAGACATCTCAAACTCTTTTTGCATTTCTTCAACAAACATTTTGCACATTGTTTCATTTCCTTGAAATATAATATCATCAACATATACAACTACTATCAAGATTTTTTCATCTTCAATTTTGAAATAAAGATTGCTATCTGCCGTACCTTTTCTAAAACCTTGCTGAATCAAATACATATCCAACCTTGCATACTAGGCTCTAGGAGCTTGCTTCAATCCATATAAAGCCTTCTTTAATCTGCAGACCATGTTCGGTTGATTTGACAATTGAAATCCTTTTGGTTGTTCCATATAGACTTCTTCTTCTAACTCACCATTCAAAAATGTAAACTTTACATCCATCTGGTAAACTTTAAAATCCTTATGAGCAAAAAATGCCAAGAACATTATGATAGCTTCCATCCTAGCCACCGAAGAAAGTGTCTCTTGAAAATATATGCCTTCTACTTGCGAGTAACCTTTACACACAAGCCTTTCCTTATTTCTAACCACTTCTCCATTTCCATTCAACTTGTTTCTGAATACCCATTTTGATCCAATTATGTTTTTATTTGCCCGTCTAGGAACCAATTCCCAAGTTTGATTCTTCTCAATCTACATAAGTTCTTCTTCCATTGCTCTCATCCAATTCTCATCTTTACATGCTTCCTTTATTGTCTGAGGTTCTACAGTAGAAAGTAAACACAAATTTATTTTAGTAGCAACAACAACTCTATTTCTTGTCTGTACTCCTTTTCTCTTGTCTCCAATGATTTGATCTTTTGAATGATTCTTTTGCACATATTTAGGTGTCTTTGGGGACACCACCAAAGCTTCTTCTTATTCTTCATTCTGGTTCTCTTTTTCTTCAACAAATTTTATTTCTTTTTTGTATTTCGATTCATCTAATATATATCCATCAAATTCAATTGAATTCTTTAATGCTTCATCAACCTTGAAATTTGTGCTTTCTTCAATATTTCTCATCCTTTTGTTGTAGCATCTATAAGCTTTGATTCTAAGGGAGTATCCAAGGAAGATACCCTCATCTCACCTTGCATCAAACTTTCCTAAATTTTCATCTCTTCTGATATAACATCTACTTCCAAATACTTTGAAGTACTTTACAATAGGAATCTTTCCATACCATAACTCATAGGGAGTCCTAGTACTATTAGATTTTGCTTGAACTCAATTAAACACATAAACAATAGTGTGAATTGCTTCTCTCTAGTAGATTTCTAGTAGAGCTGCCTCATTTATCATTGATCTAGCAGCTTCTTGAACCATTTTGTTCTTTCTTTCAACAACTCCATTTTGTTGAGGATTTCTCAAAGCAAACAACTATCTTCTTATTCCATGTGCTTCACAAAACATGTTAAACTAATTGGAGGTGAATTCTCCACCTCTTTTAGACTTCAATCATTTTATTTTCATATCCATAGCTATGAATGCTTTGAATTTGTCTAATGCATCATATTTTTCTCTAAGTAAAATAACCCATGTAAATCTAGAGTAATAATCAATTAAAAGCATAAAATACCTGCCACCTTGTATACTTCTCACTCTTGTAGGACCACAAAGATTTGTGTGAATCAAGTCCAATAGTCCAGTAGTAGATTGTTCCTTTGATCTAAAGCTACTTCTATCTTGCTTTCCAAACTAACAATCCTTGCAAACAACATTAATAGGCTTTGCAATCCTCGGTAAATCTCTCACATCTTGTACAACATTGATTCTCACCATATTATCAAAATTCATATGACATATCCTCCAGTGTCATAACCAATTGTCATTAATATGATACATAAAGCAATTTCCATCTGCACCCTTAAGTTGATAAATATTTCCTTTAGAATTCTTTCCAGCAACAATCACTGTTTCAAATCCTTTCCTTATTTCACATTTCCCATCCTTGAACACAAGATTATATCCTTTTCTACACATCTGTCCAACACTCAAAAGATTATGCCTTAAACCCTTAACATAGTAGACATCATCAATATTATGCTCGCCATCAAAATTGACTGAACCTATCCCACAAATCTTAGCACCAGTATCATCTCCAAATGTAACTAAGCCTCTATCATATTTTTCAAGTTTAACAAACTTAATTTTATCACTGGTCATGTGATGTGAACAACCATTGTCAACAAACCAATATTTCTTTTCTTGTTTAGCATGAAGAGAAGAAATCACATTACCTTCAACCTTCTCCAAAGTGCTTTCCTTCATAGGTCTTTCAGTGTTAGCAGGAGTAGATTCATCTTTTATAGTTGAGAAGAAGCATTCATTATCATCAAAATCTCCATAATTAGATTCTTCATCAGAAATACCAACATCTTTATTCACATAATTTTCTCTCTTAATCATCTTTCCCTTATTTTGTTTTCCTTCTCTTTGTTTATTCCTCTAAGCTCTTTTAGGAAATCTCAAAGCATAATGACCAATTCCTCCACAACTAAAACATTTGAAAGGTAACTTACCTTGATACTTATCAGAATCCTTTTTCATTCTTCTTACAAAGTTAGCTTCCACTTCATTAAAGTTTTCTTCATCCGAATCCTCAACATTTGTAGCTTTGAAAGAATTTTTTGTCTTCAATCCATTTCTCAAGCTAGGATTTCTCATTTCAAATGATGTTAGAGTACCCAACAACTGATCCTTAGTATATGTCTTATAATCTACAAATTCCTTAATAGAAAATACCTTTTCACTATATGCATTAGGAGGAGTTCTAAGAATCTTCTTTACTATCATGGATTCATCCACCGTCACAACAAGTCCTTGCATTCCACCTACCAACTCATCCACTCTCTGTAGATAGGATTTGATGTTCTCATCTTCTAACATTCACAAGATCTCAAATTGTGCCTCCAAATTATGCAAATTTGCTTCTTTAACCTTTTTATCTCCTTTATGAATCTTTTCCAATACATCCCAAACCTCTTTAGTAGTTTTTAGATTTATAGCTTTAATTAATTCAAAATGTGAAAGACTATTCTTCATAATAAATTTTTCCTTATTGTTCGCTTCATGCGCCTTGATCTCATCAATAGTACTCAGACCATTAGCCGGAGCAGTGTAAGGAGTCTTATAAGCTTTCTTAACATCATATCCATAGTATTCAAATATCCTCCCATATTTTCCTTCCAAAAAGTGTAGTCGGTGCCATCAAACTTAGGACACACAATAACTATCTTGTTCGCCATTCTAGACCTTCCTTAAGCGGTTAAGCTCTACTCCAAGGGACTAAGCTTTGATACAAATTTTTGAACAAGATAACTAAGAGGGGGGGTGAATCAGTTGTATAAATTTTAACCTTTAAAACTTTCACCAGAGGTTTGAACAATAATCATTCACAAATCCTTTACTCTGCTAAAGTGATTGTTCATTAAGTGTAGAAGCATAAACTGAAAGAAGTAAAATAATACACAATAACACTAGATTTACATGGAAAAACCACAGTGAGAATTAGCTCATAATATAAAGAATTCCAAAACCAATACAAAGGCTCATTGCCAGAAAGGCTCACTACCAAGACAAGACTTACTTGTCCAAAACAAGACTTATTGTCCAATAAGGGTTAACCACCCAGAGCGCTCACTGACATAGAATTACAAAGAAGATAGAAGAGGATTGTCACAAGGAGAAAACTATCTCAATGCAATAGAGATTTCCACCACAATTCACTCACATACTTGCAGATACACATAAAAAGATGTCACATGCCTTCAACTCACTACCTTCGGGACCCTAATAGGAAACTCACACTATACTGCTCAAATTCACATCACACACACTCTTTCACATCTATCTCACATGTATCTTTCTTCTATCTTGCTTGCATTCATCTTTCACAAACATCTCAATTTGTACTTATACTGTCTTCAACCTTGAAACTCATCCAAGGTTAGCCACACATCATTTGCATTTACAAATTCAAATTAGATCAACACCAAACCATCTACGATGGAATTAGAATGAGGGCGACCCAAACACATACTTAATGAGGACCTAAATAAGTCCCAACATGCTTCAACACGCTTCCATAGACTTCGTAAGTAGTGTTTAACACAAGGTTGGCCAATACCAGTGTAAAACACATAATACAATTAAGCACACACAACCTTAACTTGATCCAATATTTCAGTCAACAATTTTCACTTGAACACGACCTCATCAGCTTACTCTCACAACCACAAGTCTTGAAACCAAAGTACAGAGAAATCCGAAGCAACTACATTTATCCCAGACCTGAGCTAGACACACCAAAATGCATAGTCACCATACTGGTGAAGATATCTCAGACTGTACAACAATACAAAGACCCAAATTTTAGATACAACAACTACCAACAACCATGAATAATATGTCAATAAATCATGAGCATAGAGGAAATATGAACCACATCCCATAGCACATCCCGGAGCACACACAAAATACCTACAAAATTTCTTTATTACAATTTTCTCAATATCCTTGACATATATAGCCAAAAACCAAGACATCAATGACAACACCTTCACACTTGACAATCAAAACCTAGTTGACAACCAGTTAACTAGTTGAAATCAATGACAACACCTTCATACTTGAAACACATTCCCATATTCAATAATTCTTAGTGTCATTAGTTGTCAAAACATGCCTCTAGCACTTGCTTCTCGCTTGATCATTAAGGAATATATGTGTTCATACATAGTATCAAAGAAATTATACATTTACTCTTTAGAAAATCCTAGATATTTTGATGGATTACTAGACTCTACCAAACAATAGTGGCTTTATAATAATCATTTGATATCATCCAAGTATGTCTGAAACCAATTCTCTAGAAATGAAAGTTGGTTTCCTTCACCTAATCTAGGTAACTTTTCAATGTATAATAAACATGATTATATATTAATCAAGTCAAATTGGTGCAAGAAAATTATATTGCATAAATAAAGATCATATCCCTCATAAAATGATAATATTTAGTAAACATATAATGCACACACTCTTTCATACATAGAGACCAACACATGTTACTAAAATTCTCCTTTTGTAAAATATACAAATTAGGCCATACTTCTTTCATCAAGAAAAAAATATTGTTAACTGACATATGTGATGCAAAATAGTACATACATCATAAGAATGCATATTACATGAATAAAAAATATATAAATACAATTATACTAAATGTTTTTTTGTGAAACAAGTAAAGATGATGTCAATAACTAATGGAATTCAATCATAAATATTTTTAATACCAAAAGAAGTGGAAAAACTTGTCCTATAAGACAAGAGAAAGGAAAATAGGTTGAAATACTAGACTAATCTCAACCTTGAAGTAAGTATATTAGATATTTGAATGGAAAAAATTAATATGCCTTAAAATTTCAAACAAAAAAGGAACACACATATAAGATTGTAAATAAAATAGGTTATTGTAGTCTATATTAGAAACTTTCTTGTACAAGGCATCGACATGCTTATACATTATGTGGGCCTTGATTCTAAAGTCTAGATCTAACATATTTAAAATTTCATATTGATAAACACTTTTCATCGAAAAAACTAATGGATTGAAGAAAGGTATTATATAGTTTACCAAATATTTGGTTATGAGTGAATAGTTACAAAATCAAGGACTTTTATTTGATTATTGTTGATAAAATTTTTCCCTATAGAGAAGCCTAGATTGACCTTTTTCTAGTCACCATAGGATCCTTCAAGACCTTCCTCTACAACATGGTTTTTATTAATAGATTTGATAAGGGAAGCCACTTATGTAAGGAAGCTAAGGTAGCAGAACAAATTCCTACACTAATATTGAGAGGAGAATAATGCAAAAAAATTACAGATTTTTAACAATTACAAAAACTTAAACAAAAATAAACACAAATAACATGCATACCACAACACAGTGATTTATGTGGGGAAAACCATTTTAGGAGAAAAACCCCACACTCCAAAAGTCACCCAATATATTATTCAGAAATATATGTACCTTAACATGATTCTTGTAGTCGCCTTTGACAATTGAATTAGTAAAGAAATTATTAGTATAGCTTAGAGACTGTCTTGCATTATTATCTTGATTGGCATACAAGGTCTTCCCTCCAAATTAAATACAATTATTTACCAAGATAAAGAGCAATATGATATTATGAATTCTAGCTTAAGAAACCACAAAGTCTAGAGCTTGCTTAACATAAAGACCAAAATCATTATACAATAATGAATAAATAGATATATTCAAATGAAAAGTATAATGCAGGTAACTAAAAGAACAAACTTGAAATTATTTCCCATCATAAATACCAAGAAAATTTTGTAATGCCTTATACTAGTCATCATTGAAGGCTGGCTTTGGGTCCTAGTCAAATTCAAACCATGGTTTGAAGCTTCTTTTAAAATAGAGGTAACTCTACTTCTTTGTGATGAATCTAAAGCTTCTTTAAAAATGTGTTACTTCTGTCATCACAATCAATTTATTACATCCTATTTGGTGGTTAGTTAAAAATACCAAACAAGACACAACAACAAAATACTCATTTTAAATGATATCATCTCCATCAATGGTTTGTGAGTTGTCCACCCAAATAGGTGACCTAATGGGCTAGTTAAGCTTTGTCAATTAAAGGTAATCAAATATGTATTATAATGAGCCTAGTAAGAGGATTTGTAAATATTTAAAACTAGTAGGTTTGGAAAATTTCTAAACCCGTAAAACCTAAAAAGATAGTACTCAACAATATCATTAGGGTATTTAGTTCCAATTAGAGAAAACAAAATTGAATGATTTTTTTTAAAGTTTCAATTGAGAGAACAAAATCCAATGATAAATATTTACTAGTTACAGTGTTGGGAATGACATAAGACATGCATGGACTTTGGCATGCTTCCTCACCATATTTCCGCCTATTTTTCTTAGCCTTGAGGAATAATAAAACATGTGGAATTCACAAAATCAATGACACCTACAATGGAAGAGGCTTGACCTCCCCAAATAAATAGACCAAAAGAATAAGAATAAATATACATGTTATTGCTCCTTTTGTAGTAAAAAAAGATAATAAGTTGTGACAGTGTTTACTCTTTCTCTAAACAAATAAGGTAGACATTAGAGATTTCAAATGTCAGCATATTTGATTTCAAGGCATTAGAGTGCATATATGGTTCATCTTATTTGTCCTTCTATCAACTCTAAAATTCTAAAGATTGTAAATGCTTAATAGTGTGACAATATTTTTTTGGACAAAGCATGTCAAGTGGTGCTATATTTCTTGGTTGACATAATTAAAAAACATAAAAATTAGATGATCATTTGGATAAAATTTTGGGAGCTACCAAGAAAGTTCATCTTAAGAACGACTTAACCAAAAAATTAATCTTTTTTGTCACGTGCTTCTAAAAATGTGTTACGATATTGATATTCATTAATTTAATAGAATAAGATTAAGCAATCTGAGAATCAATAACCATCTCTTTGCAAACACCCTTGATAACAATTGTACATCCTTGAAATCAGTAGAACTGTCTTTCTTCTTTGAGAAGATTTTCTCTGTCATCGAAATAAATAGTACATATAGAATATCACACTTAATTAACTTAAGAGTAATTGAGTCTGTGCATCCCACACTCACTATCAAATAACTTCTTTCTGACAGAAAATTTAACTTCACCTTTACTTTGATTGTGGACTAGCAGCTCTTGAATTTATAATATCAATGGAGTGGCTCATTAGAAAAAAGCTTTGATTTTTAAATTTAGTAACCATGCCTTTGCTTTTGAAAAATATGGACGCACTGTATACCTTTGCCTTTGCTTAGATTTAATGCCAATATCATGGCATTTACAATTTACAGCCTTGTCAGGGTTTACCTGAGCCACTTACTCATGATATTATAAGTACAAGTGTGACACGTTTTCTCTTTCTTTTTACTTCTTTCCTTGAGCAGATATGCTAAAAGCGAATTTATTATTTCAGCAGAACTAAAACATTCATTGTGTTCTCTAATGTATTTGCATGTATGTGAAATAATTCAATTTTTTTAGCCTAATCTCCTTGAAGGAATTAAGTTATGTGAGGGAAAAGAGGTTTTAGTAGATGTATGATCCTTTCAGGAAACCAAATTTGTTAAATTATTATCCAGTGGGCCACGCATTTGATGGTACTTTGGTTTTTCCTCTCGAGAATTTCAGCATGCATTTGATGATTTCAAGTTTCAATTCGTCCCAAGGCAAGGCAGATTTTTCATGCTTCTGAGTCCTGCTCTACCAAGTTGTTGGTATGGGAAATTATCATTCTTTATTTGTGTGCAGCCATGTTTGAATAATGTGACAGTGATTTTGGAAGGTGTAAAGGACAAGTTATATAATACTCCGGGCCCTATGCTATATATGGGAGGAAACCAGTGTATTTTAAATATTCAGTCCAAATCTTATATTTTAATTTATGAAAATGTGCATTCTTATATAAAATTCTCTGGCTTAGAGTAAGGATTGAGACATATCATTCTAGTAAAATTGTAAGGGGTATCATGTAGACCCCATTTCTTTAGAGCATCATGTGCTTTTTATTCAACAATATTTAATTTATGGTGGGTTCTTTATGAGTCACTTAACTTCACCAATAATCCAAGGGCCGCTTGACATCTAGGCTAATTAAATAAGTAAGGGGTATCATGTAGACCCCATTTCTTTAGAGCATCATGTGCTTTTTATTCAACAATATTTAATTTATGGTGGGTTCTTTATGAGTCATTTAACTTCACCAATAACCCAAGGGCCGCTTGACATCTAGGCTAATTAAATAAGTAACACAATAAGTAAATGTTGTCCTAGATAAATAAGTTGAGATTAGACATAATACATGTTGAGTTAAACTCAATGTGTTGATTTGAATCATAAGCCATGAGATTGAATTAACAAAGAAGTTGACAGTTGGGATTATCTTGCCTCAATCTCCTAACATTTGATTTTGAGTACATACTAGGTGTTTACAAACAAGTGTGCAATAGACCTAGGTTGATACATGGTTATGTAATGCTCTAATAATGTTTCTATGATACTCTCATAATTTATTTTATGACTGATAACACTAGCTTTCTTGATAACTCCTAAATTATTTAAAATGAATGAATGAATGTATTTAAATACAAGAGCATAGAACACAAACCAACACAAGCATGCACTATTTAAACTCATAACAACTAGTAGGAGGAAGCCAATTTAGGATTTAATTTGAATTTAAAATTTAAATGTTCAAGGTTTATGTTGACAACTATCTAAATTACCTACTCAAGTTCACACTTGTGGATCTGAACTAGGATGATGAATGTGGGATGTAGGGATTGAGATCATTTTTTGGCAATGCTCAATAATAGGATCGATGTGGTGATGTCATAATATGCCACTTATAGACTAGTCATTACATTTAAAAGGATAGTCTAATCAAAGCAAGTCCAAAGCATAAGGGAAAGGGTATGGATATGCAATTTTGTAATGGTAAAATTTGCATACCTATGTCAATTCCTATTTAATTTGAATTCCCAATTTGAGAGTTTTTGTGTGCATCCTTATGTCTATCTCTATTCACACACAATTCTATACATTTTCTCCCTACCTCAATTTGATCATTTTCCCCACTAAGTTCACTTTCATACCACTCAATATTGAACCTAAAATTCAAATTCCAAATTCTTACCACTTTTCAATAGCCATTATGAGCCATCTTGGTACATGTTTTTGTGAATGTTGTTATGTATCGATCTTTAAAGACATTTAATGTGCACTTATTATCATGAGGAGACAAAGGATTCACAAGGAAACACATCTAGAGTAAGCTTCATTTTCTAAGGATAAAGAATCATTTCTAATTTATCATAACATATAGCTCATTTGCATATTTGTGTATATTGTCTACAATTATTCACTTAAAATTGTAAAGTTGGTCTTTCTAGGGGGCTGGCATAGGAGAACTTGACACTATCCATTTGGTAATCTTACATAAGGTGTTTGTAAACACCATCTTAATAGATTAAAACATAGGGAAGGTGAAGAGAAATAGAAGTATGACCACACATTCTACCAGTTCATTCCCATGTGGCTAGTTTCATTCTTGTGCACTAGATCAAGGCCACAATGCTTGGGATAAAAATTGAGTGACATATATTTGAAAAACAATAAATTATAAGCATGTGTAGTGCCCACAATATATTCTTGAATAAGATCATTAATTTGTATACTTGTGTAAAATGATTCTAGCCTAACATAAATATTATTTCTTTATCATTGTTACTAAACCAAAACACATCTATCATCTTATTTAATTTATAAATATATTTATTCCTTCTTATTGATTGAGCTCCTAATTAATGTAACATATGAAAAAGGGAACCCTAAGTTTAATACCTAAATCTAGGATCAATTAACTTCCTTTTTCAAAGGTACATTAGAATGCCAATTAACAAGGTGAATAGGTTGAATTTCATCCATGAAGGTCAATCAATGGGTCATGGATCTGGATTGTTGGGGCCTTGAAAGTGGATTGGAAATGATTTGGAGTGATTATCCTAATTCGCTTATATGACCTAATATGATAAATGCAATATTCCAGAAGCACACAAATGGAACCGGTAAGTTGCAGGAAGATCTAGGAAGTGTTGGATGATGTGCACTTGTCATAAAAAAGTTGGATCTAGCATGCATAAAGGGACTTAGTCACCCAGGGGAATATGGGTCTTTGTAAGCCTTGCCAAAACTTCAAAAATTGATCTTGTAGCTCTCTATTTTCTCTCTATTTCTTGTCCTACAAACCTTCTTCGTATTTGTACCTATAATAAATCTACAAAAGAGATGGTTTTGGGTGGCTATATGGGGATTTGCCTCAATCAAACCCCTATTTTGGAATTTAAACCTCCACAAATAGCCAAACATCTGATAAAAGATAGTGTGTGATCCCTAAGCTTATGTGTGTCTAAGGTTGTTATGAGATAATTAGAAAGAAACCCTACTCAAGTATATTAGAGAGAAATTCCTATATGAAAATGACAAGATCCAATTAGGGATAAGCCACACACACTAAGGAAATCTAAAATTAAATGATAACTTGCTTTAGCCCGCAAGAGGAATGAAGCTTGAAGATGAGAACACTTAGGAAACAAGTCATTAGGTTGAAATAAATAGCCAAATGCATCTCCCAAACCTAGAATCCATCATGCTCTTTTATTGGAATCAATCTTCAATCATGACATAAGGCTTTATCAAAATCTGCAAATAAGCTTGAAAACTTGCAAATTCAAATGTGGAGGAATGATCTCCTGTTTCTCTTTTCTTCTCTTATTGTCTACTGCACTAGAATCAAAGAACAAAGTGTTGACATTAGAAATGAGCGAGTGCTAAATTCTGCCCTAGCCGACCATTCCTCTTCTATCAAACACCATATTTTCCTTGAAAACACTCAAATCCTATTCAAAGAAGACAATTGCTTCAAAACGAAACTCGAAGAGGCCATCGAAATTAGCAATCACCCCTTAAACCTCAATCGTGATGAGGGGTGGAGGTTGAGTCAATCATGAAATTCCTTGTTATCCAACCTTAAATCCCCCCATCCCCCCTCCCCTTCTTAGCTCCATGTCAACCCGTTTTGTTTTTGGTTGTGATTTGTTTTTATAATTGGTTCTAATTTTTCATTCTTGGGTTTGGTTGTGGTTTTTTTAGCATGTTCATTTATTTCGTTTGTTTGTATGGTTGGTCTTGTTTGTTTTTATTCATTATGATTGGTTTGGGTAATTGTTTGTTTATTGTCTTTGGTTTGGTCTTTTTGTTTGTATGTAGTTGGTTGTTTTGGTTGGTATTTTTATTTTTTATATTTTTTGGTTGTTAGTTTTGTTTTTAGATGTTTTTGTTGTATTGGTTTGTATGTGTTGTTTATGTTTGTTTTCGGTTCCTCTTTTTATTTTTTTCATTAATGTGTGTTTTTTTGAGTGTATGTAATTGTTGGCTTGTAAATTTTTCTTTTTTTTTCTTTCTTTGCTTTCTTATCTTTTTCCTTTTTAGTCCCCTTTTATTTGACTTTTGTTTTCTTTTGTAGCTGTAATTTTGTTTGGGTTCTAGGTCATGGTTGTAATTTAAAATTTATTTCTTGTTTTTTGTCTTGGTTCTATTCTTTGTAGGTTGGCTTTGGTTTTTGTTTTGGTTGTAGATTTGTTTTTTTGTTGGTTTTTGCATGCTTATGTGATTTGTTGGTGGTTTTGTTTGCGGTTTTGAGGTTCTAGTTTTTGTTTTTTCTCTTAGGTTTGTAAGTTGCTTTGTGTTTTTTTTTTGTTTAATGTGATTGTTTTTGTCTTCGTTTTGGTCTTTTTGGTTGTATGTTTGTAGTTGCAATTGCTGGTTTTTTAATTTTTTAGTTTTTGGTTGTTTATTTTGTATTTAGTTGTTTTTGTTTGTATTGGTATGTATGTAGATGTTTAAGTTCATATTCAGTTGTTCTTATATTTATTTCCATTAATGTGTGTTTGTTTGCTTTTATGTATTTGTTGGCTTGTATTTTTTCTTTTTTTTTTTCTTTTTTCTTTTTTCCTTTTTTAAGTCACTTTTTATTTGTCTTTTATTTCCTTTTGAAGTTGTATTTTTGTTTGGGTTCTTGGTCTTGATTTTATTTTAAAATTTATTTATTGGTTTAAGTCTTTTGGTTTTGTTCTTTGTAGGTTTGGCTTTGGCTTTGGTTTTGGTTTTGGTTGTAGGTTTGTTTAATTTTGGTTTATGTATGCCTGTGTGGTTAGTTGGTTGTTTTGTTTGGGGTTGTGAGGTTGTAGGTTTTTAATTTTTCTCATAGGTTTGTAAGTTGCTTTGTGTTTTTGTTCATTTAATGTCATCATTTTTTGTCCTTGTTTTGGTCTTTTTGTTTGTATGTGGTTGTATTTGTTGGTATTTTTATTTTTATATTTTTGGTTGTTATTTTTATTTTTAGATGTTTTTGTTTGTTTCGGTTTGTATGTAGTTGTTTTTGGTTGCATTCGGTTATCCTTTTATTTATTTTTATTATTGTGTGTTTATTCGGTTGTTTGTAATTGTTGGCTTGTATATTTTACTCCGTAATCTTTCTTGGTTTTCTTATCTTGTTCCTTTTCTAGTCTCTTTTTATTTGACTTTTGTTTTCTTTTCTAGTGTAATTTTGTTTGGGTTCTTGGTCTTGGTTATTTTAAATTCATTCCTTGGTTCTTTTTATTTAAAATTATTTGTCTTGTGTTTTCTTTGGTAGTTGTAATTTTGTTGGGGTTCTTGGTCATGGCTTTAATTTAATTTTTTTTTTTTGTTGATTTAAGTCTTTTAGTGCTTTTCTTGGTTCAAGTCTTTTTGTTCTCTTTTTATTTGTCTTTTTATTTGTTTGTTTTCTTTTGTTTTGCTTGCTTTCTTTTGTATTTCTTTGGTTGTGTTTATTTGTTTGTTTTCTTTTGTTTTGGTTGTTCTTTCTAAATTATTATTTTTGTAGGTATTTGTTTAATTTTGCAAATTTGTATAGGTTCTTTGATGTTCAATTGCTTTGGTTTTCCTAGGTTTTTTTTTTGTTTGATTTTATAAGTAATTGTGCATTTTTGGAAGTTTGTTTAAGTTTTCTTATGCTTTTGTTTTTCGTATGTTCTTAGTTTTTCTTTTGTGTTTGCATTGGTTTGTGCTTATTTGTTTGGTTCCTTTGGTTGATTTTGGCAATTTTATGATTTTGTAGGTATTTATTTTTATAAGCTTGTAATTTTATTTTTTTTAATATTGTAAGTTTGGGAGTAGGTATTAGTCTTATTTTATTTTATTTTATTTGTCCTGTCTTCCTTGTCCCTCTTGCATCCTTCTTCCCCTTCTTTCTCTAGTGTATATAAGATAGTCTTGGTCTACAACTATCCATTTTTCCTTGAGCTCTTTTCTTTTCATCCTAATGATGGATTATGGAGTGTGATCTGAAACGTTGATGCAAAAATTGTTACACGATCAAATCCAAAAATCAACATAAATTAATTTCCATAGAATATAAAGAATTGTACTACTTAATGGTATTATTTTCCTCTAAGATCTATACACTTTTTACGAGTTAAAAAATAATTTCCTAAAGTACTTCCCTGTCAACATGGGATTGAAATTAGCCATCAATAAATTAACTATACGTAATTAACTAATGAGTCAATTAATGATTTTATTTTCTTCCAAATTTTATGTGGAAAACTAAAGCATTGATTTGATGATGAAATTTTTTAAATCATGTCTCTTTAAGGATTTCTTTTCATTATTAAAAATAATGTATACTTGAGTATTTTTCCATCTGTAAGAGACATGCACTCACTTGAAAAATCTTTTGGTCTTGAAATTACTCACCTCTAACACACTTAAGTATGAATCGTTATCATCATCTCAATTCTCTTTCAAAATACTAAAATTTTGAAAGGCTAATTAGACTAGAGAAACAAAGGATAATATCCATGAAGTGGCCAATACTTAAAATGTTTCAACTTTGAACCAAAATACTCCTCAAAATTTTACTAATTTATAGGTGCCGACTAGGAAAATCAAGAAAGGCATTAATCATCGATAGCAACCACAAAACTACCTAAATTCAATCCATAGAGACCCTAATCTAACAATGAAGCACAAGATGACAAAGGAAATTAAAATAAAAAATAAAATACACCTCATATCTAATGCCAAAGTTGATTCTCCTCCATCACTCTTCTCAATTTTTCTTGTTTGCTCTCAGATATGTAGTGTGTATAATTCACAATAAGCTCAATGTAGATGTATGATAGCAAAATATCAAAGGTTGCGGTTCCTCAAGATGATATGGTTTATAGAAAAATATTGAAGATTGTGGTTAGAACTTAGGTTGAAATGAGATTGAAAGCTTCGTTTTATAGAAATTTAGATTTGATGGATGGTGAGGATTCAAAGAAGTAATGAGATCAATGGTGGAAAATGGTTGTGAAGAGGAGACAACTTAGACTAAGTGTGAGTTCACTTATTTTCATGAGTGAGGTGGAAGAAGATGTTAGTTAGAAGGTGAGTTGGATTTGCATGAAACTTTAATAATTAAAATAATTAATTATTATTACATGTGCAAGATGAGCTAAATGAATAAAATAAATAATTTTATTTATTTAGAAAGAGGATAAATAATTACACAACCTAAATGATAAGACATAATAGGCATACCTACCCCATGGATAGGTAAAGGTTGTCTTGCCCTGGTCCTCTGGAGCTATTTTGACCTAATTATACCCACTAAACCCATCTAAGAAGGAAAAACATTGTTTCCCTGCTAATGAATCCAACACTTGATCAATAAAAAGAAGGGGAAAGTGGTCTCTTTTGGTTGTTGCATTCAATTCTCTGTAATCAACACATACCCTCTATTTTCCTCCCTTTTTGGGCACAATCACTAATGAGGACACCCATTGGCTGTCAAATATTGGATAAATGAACCCCACATCTAGTAACTTTTGTAATTTTGTCTTCACACACAGTTGGGTTCATTCTTCTTTGAGGCCTCCTTATTGTTTTATAGCCTTCATTAATGTAAATTATGTGCATGCATAGGTTAGGATCTATTCCTTTCATGTCATGATAGTCCCATATGAATGTGGTTGCATGTGATTGTAGCATAGTTATACAAAAAGATTTTTGTGTAGTTGTCAATTGACTATTGACATTTAGGGTTTTACCCGGTGTAATTTCTATGGTCATGGTTGGTGTCTTAACATAGGCAATATCAAGGCTTGCTAAATTGGGACTACAATTATAGGGTAGCAATGTATAAAAAAATATGAGAAGTAGACTCTGATGCATTTGCAGGTATTATGTTATGCAAAGGGTCATGCAAGTATGTTAGACAATTGTATTATTGCAGGTCCCTATCATAAGAGTTCTACATAATGTTTACAAGGAATTCATCTTCATCTTGGGTTTCTAACATTGGGCTACACACAATGGTCATGAGTGTTTGTAATGAATATTGATCATCCTCATCTAGGTTCAGCCATACAGTTTGGTCCAAATCTGTATGTGGCCATGCAAGTGGGTAAAGGACTAGTTTTTTAATCACATTTCCATTAGAAATGATCATATTACCAAACTTGCAACCGATGAATGCATCTATAATGGCCAACCAAGGTTTCCCTAGGATTAAGAGGTACCCTTCAAGGTTTTCTTTATGTTGTAACACCATATATTTTGTAGGGTATTCCCATGAGTCCAATGTGATAATCAAGTCTTCTATAATACCCTTTGGTTTAACAATTGACCTATTTGCTAGTTGGAAAACAATGGGTGTAGGTTAGAGCTCCATTAATTGAAGTTATTTTATGGTTTCCTTTGTCATTACATTCATGGATTCTACTAAGTCAATTAATGTTTTTCTATGAGATTTCCATTGATTTGGACATCTACCATAGGGCTTCTAGGGTTTGCATATTTAGGAACAACTATATTTCCTAACATAATATCAGCAAGCTATCCTAAAATATGCACGATCTGGGGTCCTTACATTTTTTTCTTGGATTCTTAAGGCATAACTCTCTCACGGTCTTTGTGTAATTGGAAGTTAATTGCTTGTATCAAGGGTATTTTTATGCAAACATTTTTGAGTTGGCCTAACAAATCAAATTTATCTTTAAAATGATGCTTTTGTATAGTTAGTATTTTAGGGAATGGTGGCTCTAGACTTATGTTGGTTGGTTTAACTTGATTTTGTTTAGGTTCCTTGGGTTGTTTGTTCATAATTTATGTTAGGAATTCCTCATTAGTCAACTCTGTGATGTGAGGAGATGAAGGCCTAGCTAGCATTTTCCCTAAATGAAGGTGGACATGTCACTCACCTCAACCCCATAGGTTGGGTATTGGATGGTGTCATTACTACAAGCTTGATGAACATGCTTATTATTAGGGTTGTGTGTAGGTTGTACTAGAAATTGAGGTGCTCTTGGTTGTGATGGTGCAACCATGGATGTATTTAGAATTACAACAGGTTGTTATGGCTGTAAGGGTTGTTGTGGTTGCAAGTAGTTTGTGTTTTATTTTTTCCACTATTGACCTACACGCCACTGAGATGGCCATTGGTTTTATTGGGGTGGCCATTGGGAATTATAGTTTGGGACCTGGTAATTTTTTGGTGGCCATATCCCTTGTTGTTAAGTCTAATTGGATTCTTGAATCATTGGACATGGTTGGTTTTGTACATTAGTCTAGGGCTGAGGGTTCTAATTTTAGAAGCTTGAATTACTAATTGGAAATGATATATTGTAGGTCAAGGGATATTGAGGCATACCTTGTCTTGGTTTCCATGGTTTATGCTGGGTGATGTAAAACACTTAGCTAGCCTTCTTCATCCTCTAGGGCATGAAATTTTGGCTTCCCTTACTTTTCTTCAAAGATGCTAGCCAACTTTTTGCATATATAATTGATCCTCTTCTAGCATCAATGTGGATAGATTCTGTTAAGGTTGCCTCTACTTCTTCCCGCTTCCTTTAGATATGGAGGGTGTCCAATCAGGTAGCCAAGTGGCTAGTGATGTCCTTCATATTAGACATGAGATTGCTAAGTTCCACCCTTGAAACTCTAATGGATGTCTTGTTAAGAGAAGAGGTTATGTCACCTCTAGTCTTCTTGATGAAATATTTGGAGTAGTTTCTACACACCTTGCAAATCTCATTAAAAGGCAGTTGAGAGATGTCTCCTACTCCTATGATATTTAGAGTGTTCATAAAATATTCATGGATTCCACTTAAACATACCAATTTTAAGGATTTGAGAGAGTCTATTTTGAGGTGATTTCTTGAGACAACTGAAATCTCTCAACGTAATATTCCAACGGCTCATCTTCTCTCTATGACATCCCTCTTTCTGTATGTTCCTTTGTACTAATCCTAATATTTCTCCTAGAATTTTATCTTCAATATCTCACAGTTGGGGATGATATTCCTCCCCAACCCCATAAACCATCATAGAGCAACATCCTTTAGTGTGGCTAGAAATAATTTGAGACAATGAGCATCTGTGGTATAGTGGTAGCTTTGATACAACACATCAAACTAAAAAAGAAATATCTCTGGATCCTCCATAACCAGTCCATAGAAAATGGGTAATGTTGAAGGAGGTATATTTTAAAGAGCAACAACCGTTTCTTGGTTGGTTATTGATAATTCAAACATCACATCCTCTCTTGGGCTGTCTAAGAATTCTTCAACCATGATGTCAAAATGTATTATGGAAGTGTCCTCTGTGTTTGGGGTAGCTACTAGTGTGAGGGATAATTCTTCTTTGTTAATTCCCTCAAAATGTTTTTTGTTTGCACCAATACCTTCAAATTATTTGTGTACTATGGGGAGAAACCTTCCCAAAGCGTCCCTCTACCTTAAAAAATAATAGGTCTGGATCTTTTAATCAACAGTTCCTGCACATTGTTAGTAAATAGTTTTTTGGTTGATTCCTAAATACCTATTGGTCCTAATATTGAAACTAAAACACACAAAAGAATCTTGAAATTAGCACCATCCCTAACAATGATGCCAAAAATGTTGAGCTTCCTCTAATGCCTAATTAACTGGTGCTAATGATTATGCACATGGTATAGTGGACTTGAGGATCCCTAGACTAAGTATTTCATCACTCATGAGAGGGCTTCCATTAAATCATCAACTAGGGAGTCGTAAACTTTAGATAGTAATGGAAAAATATATGTATTCATGAATTCTAAACATCCTACATTAGCTAAGTATAAGTGAATGAAACACACATAAATTTAGTAAATTTTTTTAATTGAATTAATCTTTGATCTCTCAAAATCTAGAGTAAAGGAATACAAACAACTACCTTTGCTATAGGTTCTTAATGCTTATGATTGTAACCAGTCAACCATTATACTGTAGTATGTCCTAACTTCATTAACCTCTGAAGTATTGAACAAAGTATTAATCTGTAGATTTTAATTTAGAAACTATAATGCATCATTCATAATCACATGAACTAAAAACTATCAATTAAACTTGAACAATGCATAATCTAATCTACCAGTCTAAATTAAAATGGTTCAACAATACCTCAAGTGGCCCTTGCTTGATTTTTCATGTCCACAAGATCTTGCTAATCACTCAATTACTCATAAAAACGTGTTATCAAAGTACTTATTTATTGTATTTGAAACATACAAAAAATTGTTAAACAAAATCTAATAGGAAATATTAGGAAATCTTATTCAATATAGAAAACATACAATCTAGATCTCCTCCTCAATAGAATATCCAACTATATAGGGTTTGCGAGGGAGTCCAATTATCTATGAACTGAAAACAAACTGAAAACAGATGTCAAATCTTTTTTTTTGTTAACCAAGGGGTATCCTAGCGACTTAGCCCAACGAGTTCCCTTTATGAGGTAAGTTGAGGCGAGACTAATCCCCTCGGGATGTACACAATAGCCTGCAAAACTCATGCATTGGGTAATTCTGGGCCTCAGAGTCAAACAAAGGACTAGTAGGGAGCAAACCCATGGCCCAAGCCAACTCTGCTACCCGTTCGGGCTAGCAGATGTCAAATATTTCTCAAGAATAGGAAGAGGACTAAATTTTAAAATAGAAAGTAATAACTATTAGAATGGGAGTATAAAAAAAAAATAGGGACTCTGTACTCAACAAGTTTAACCATTTATAACAGAAAACATGCCCAAGAAGAGTAATTTCTATTATAATTCATAGTCCTATTGGGAACAAACTTCTTCTCTTACTTCTCTTATTAAAAGGTAAAAGTAATGCTCAATGGTGCACAACCTGATCCTTATGTGACCGCCTCCAACTTCTTCTGAAAGTGGTCGGGCTACAGTAGATTGAATCCTTTACATCGAATTGTAATCCTTATGCTATGAGTTGATAATCTTGTTGTTGTGGGTTGATAGTTGTCTTACTACAAATGTTAGTCTTTATTTTCAAGGCATTTCATTGTTAACAATCACAATTTAAACATAAAATCCTACTAAACTTCATGGACATTAATAACTCATACATACATATATTAATATAACATGTTCAATTCCAAATGCTTTAAACCACTTAAAGTTATATGAAAGGTCTGGTAATGTCTCAAAGTTTAGCAAAAAATAAAGATAAAAGTATGAAATTGCAACAGGAAATTGGGAAACTCTATGGCTCATCACACAACACCTAAATATACAAAAATATTCGTAAAATAACACACAAAGACCTACATGCATGAATTTCATATATTGACAAGAACACTTGTAAACCCATGACGAGGAAAAGAAGACATGTAGTGTATGTGCCTTAACATGATTCTTGTAGTAGCCTTTGACAATTGGATTAGTAAATAGATTACTAGTATAGGTTAGAGACTATCTTGCATTATTATCTTGATTGGCATACAAGGCCTTCCCTCTGAATTAAATGTAGTTATTTACCAAGATAAAGAGCAATCTTATGTTATGAATTCTAGCCTAAGAAACCACAAAGTCTAGAGCATGCTTAACATAAAGACCAAAAAAATTAAACAATAATGAATAAATAAATATATTCAAATGAAAAGTATAATTTAGGTAACTAAAAGAATAAATTTGAAAGGATTTCTCATCATAAATACCAAGAAAATTGTGTAATGCCTTATACTAGTCATCATTGAAGGCTTGGGTCCTAGTAAAATTTAAACCATGGCTTGAAGCTTCTTTTAAAATAGAGGTAACTCTACTTCTTTGTGATGAATCTAATGCTTCTTTAAAAGTGTGTTATTTATGTCATCACAATCAATTTATTACATCCTATTTGGTGGCTAGTAAAAAATACCAAACACAACACAATAATAAAATGCCCATTCTAAATGATATCATCTTTGTCAATGGTTTATGAGTTATCCACCAAATAGGTGACTTGATGGGCTAGTTGAGCTCTATCAATTAAGGTAATCAAATATGTATTATAATGAGCTAGAAAGAGGATTTGTAAATATTTAAAACTAGTAGGTTTGACAAATTTCTAAACCCTTAAAACCTAAAAAAATGGTACCCGACGAAATCACTAGGATTTTTAGTTCCAATGAGAGAAAACAAAATCGAACAAGATTTTTTTTAGTTTCAATTGAGAGAACAAAATTCAATGATAAATATTTACTAGTTATAGTGTTGGGAATGACATAAGACATGCATGGACTTTGGCATGCTTCCTCACCATATTTCCTCCTATTTTTCTTAGCCTTGGGGAATAATAAAACATGTCGAATCTCTTTCACAAAATCAATGATGCCTACAATGCTAGAGGCTTGACCTCCCCAAATAAATAGACCAAAAGAATAAGAATAAATATACATGTTATTGTTCCTTTTGTAGTAAAAAAGATAATAAGTTGTGATAGTGATTACTTTTTCTCTAAACAAATAAGGTAGACATTAGAGATTTCAAATGTCAGTATATTTGATTTCAAGGCATTAGAGTGCATATATGGTTCATCTTATTTGTCCTTCTATCAACTCTAAAATTCTAAAGATTGTAAATGCTTAATAGTGTGACAATTTTTTTTGGACAAAGCATGTCAAGTGGTGCTATATTTCTTGGTTGACATAATTAAAAAAATAAAAAATTAGATAATCATTTGGATAAAATTTTGGGAGCTACCAAGAAAGTTCATCTTAAGAACGACTTAACCGAAAAAAATAATCTTTTTTATCACGTGCTTCTAAAAATGTTTTACGATATTGATATTCATTAATTTAATAGAATAAGATTAAGCAATATGAGAATCAATAACCATCTCTTCGAAAACACCCTTGATAACAGTTGTACATCCATGAAATCAGTAGAACTGTCTTTCTTCTTTAAAAAGATTTTCTGTCATCAAAATAAATAGTACATATAGAATATCACACTTAATTAACTTATTTTGATTTTAACATTGATGTTTAAGAGTAATTGAGACTGTGTATCCCACACTCACTATCAAATAACTTCTTTCTGATAGAAAATTTAACTAAACTTCACCTTTACTTTGATTGTGGACTAGCAGCTCTTGAATTTATAATCTCAATGGAGTGGCTCATTAGAAAAAAGCTTTGCTTTTGAAATTTAGTAACCATGCCTTTGCTTTTGGAAAATATGGACCCACTGTATACCTTTGCCTTTGCTTAGATTTAATGCCAATATCATGGCATTTACAATTTACAGCCTTGTCAGGGTTTACCTGAGCCACTTACTCATGATATTATAAGTACAAGTTTGACAGGTTTTCTCTTTCTTTTTACTTCTTTCCTTAAGCAGATATGCTAAAAGCGAATTTATTATTTCAGCAGAACTAAAACATTTATTGTGTTCTCTAATGTATGTGAAAGAATTCAATTTTTTAGCCTAATCTCCTTGAAGGAATTAAGTTATGTGAGGGAAAAGAGGTTTTAGTAAATGTTGATCCTTTCAGCAATTGAACTGGGAAACCAAATTTGTTAAGTTAGTATCCAGTGGGCCACACATTTGATGGTACTTTGGTTTTTTTCTCTCAAGAATTTCAGCATGCTTTTGATGATTTCAAGTTTCAACTCGTCCCAAAGCAAGGCAGATTTTTCATGCTTCCAAGTCCTGCCCTACCAGGTAGTTGGTGTGGGAATTTATCATTCTTTTTGAATAATGTGACAGTGATTTTGGAAGGTGTGAAGGACAAGTTATATAATACTCTGGGCCCTATGCTATATATGGGAGGAAACCAGAGAATTTTAAATTTTCAGTCCAAACCTTATATTTTAATCTATGAAAAATGTGCATCCTTATATAAAACTATCTAGCCTATTTTTTAATAGGAAGATAAATATTTTTGAATTTTTTTAGTTTAGAGTAAGGATTGGGACATATCATTTTAGTAAAATTGTAAGGGGTATCATGTAGACCTCATTTCTTTAGAGCATCATGTGCTTTTTATTCAACAATATTTAATTTATGGTGGGTTCTTAATGAGTCATTTAACTTCACCAATAATCCAAGGGCCACTTGATATCTGGACTAATTAAATAAAGAAAACAATAAATACATGTTGCTCTAGATAAATAAGTTGAGATTAGACACAACAAATGTTGAGTTAAATTGGAAGTTAAAATGAATTTAAATACAATATTTAGTTGAGTTTTGAAGGCGAGAATGATGCAAAAGATGTTAGGAATCAATTTGTCAGAATGCTAGCTTTTAAAGGCTAGATCAAATGAATGTTTTAGAATATGCAAACTAACTCAATTGTGTTTTAGTTTAACTACATGAGTGTGGAATTGATCTTTGCAATTGTAGAATTAAACTCAATGTGTCAATTTGAATCACAAGTCATGAGATTGAATTGACAAAGAAGTTGGTAGTTGGGATTATCCAATCTCCTAACATTTAATTTTGAGTATATATTGATAGTGTTTACAAATAAGTGTGCAATAGACCTAGGTTGACACATGGTTATGTAATGATCTAATAATGTTTCTATGATACTCACCAATTTTTTTTTATGATTGATAACGCTAGCTTTCTTGATAACTCCTAATTGATTTAAAATGAATGAATGAATGTATTTAAATACAAGAGCATAGAACACAAATCAACACAAGCATGCACTATTTTGAACTCATAACAACTACTAGGAGGAAGCCAATAGGATTTAATTTGAATTTAAATTTTAATTGTTCAAGGTTTATGTCGACAACTATATAAATTACCTAGTCAAGTCCATACTTGTGGATTTGAACTAGAGTGATGAATGGGGGATGTAGGGATTAAGATCATTTTTTGGAGATGCACAATAATGGGATCGATATATGTGGTGATGCCATAATATGCCACTTATAGACTAGTCATTACATTTAAAAGGACAGTCTATTCAAAGCAAGTCCAAAACATAAGGGAAAGGGCATGGGTATGCAATTTTGTAATGGTGAAATTTGCATACCCATATTGATTCCTATTTAATTTGAATTCCCCATTCCAGATTTTTTGTGTCCATCCTTATGTCTATCTCTATTCACACACAATTCCATACATTTTCTCCCTACCTCAATTTGATCATTTTCCCCACTAAGTTCACTTTCATGCCACTCAATATTGAACCTAAAATTCAAATTCTAAATTCCTACCACTTTTCAATAGCCATTGTGAACCATCTTGGTACATATTTTTGTGAATGTTGTTATCTATCAATCTTTAAAGGCATTCAATGTGTTCTTATTATCATGAAGAAACAACGGATTAATAAGGAAAAACATCTAGAGTAAACTTCATTTTCTAAGGATAAAGAATCATTTCTAATTTATCATAATCATATAGCTCATTTGCACACTTGTGTATATTATCTACAATCACTTAAAATTGTAAAGTTGGTCTTTCTAGGGGGTTGACATAGGAGAACTTGACACTAGTAATTTGGTAATCTTCCACAGTGTTTGTAAACCCCATCTTAATAAATTCAAACATAGGTAAGGTGAAGAGAAAGAGAAGTATGACCACACATTCTACCAATTCATTCCCATTTGGTTAGTTTCATTCGTGTGCATTAGATCAAGGCCACAATGCTTGGGATCAAAATTGAGTGACATATATTTGAACAACAATGAATTATAAGAATGTGTAGAGCCCACAATATCTTCTTGAATAAGAGCATTAATTTGTATACTTGTGTAAAATGATTCTAACCTAACATCAATATTATTTCTTTATCATTGTTCCCAAAACAAAACACATCTATCCTCTTATTTAATTTGTAAATATATTTTATCCTTCTTATTGATCTAGCTCCTCATTAAATATAGCTTTATTTTGTGATTATTATTATTATTTATTTATTTAGTCTCTAGATTAATGTAAAATAGATTTTATTCCCTTACATTTTTTGGTGAAATTGATATACCTACACCTCCTAGGATTCCTAGAGATCCTAAGGATTTTTTTAGACTACAAGAATTGGGTAGCCCCCCTATAAATTGCATTGCGCCTAGTAAACTTTTTTCACGTGATTGGTGACATTGGTGTGACATGTCCTCCAGTACCATGGGGATGAGGCGAGACTAGACCTCGTGAGGGATCCTAGGGATTCACTTTTGTAAACTTATCCTATATTGGTTGTGATCATAGACTCTTAAATAATATCCCTAATTTTAATTTCTACCTCTACATCTTGAATCTTTTATATCCTCTCCAATACAAAATTCCTATTAAAATATCTTTGTTTTTACCATATATCTCACCCACCTATTTTTAATGATATTTGTATATCCTTATTTATTTATATACCCCTCATAAGTTAAACTAAACATTTCAATTCCACCACTATCACACCCATCTCCAAATGAAAAATCTTGAATCAATTTTGATGCAATTAAAAATTTATAGTATCGATCCCTAATAGAGAATAAAAGTAAATGAAATTAAGGTTAACTATTTGACATGAAAATATTATCATATTTAACTTCCTTTACATGTTTGGGTTAAACAAATGAATTAAAAATAGTGGATGGGGTAAATAACAAGAGACCAAAGCCCATATTTACCTATCAAAAATAAAAAAATTCCTCTTTCATTTTATTATATTTAAAACTTTTAAATAAGGTATATCTATTAACCTCTAAAACATATATTAAAAAGGGTAAAGATATGTTTTTTATTATTATAAAGTGATACACTAATTTGATGTATTATGCCTCTCGGCAGATGCCCATAAGAAGATTCTATTTTCTCATTTACCTTATACATTGTACTAAGACTTGTTTTTGCATTTTTTGTGGGCAATCAATGTAATTCAGCCCGCCCTGCATGTTTCACACTTGGTTGGGTCAGCCCTACGAGGCCTCATCAAGCCATTTCATCAAGACTCTTTAGGGTTCCAACCCCACAGATATTAACTGGAAACCATACTATAATTAACTAGTTTTTATAAAATATTAATAAAATATTTCAAGCCTATGTGCCTTTTATCAAAAAATAAAAATAAAAAATAACATAAACAATTATTTTTGTAGCCTCATGAAAGATAAAAGTAAAGAGATAAAAATTTAAATTTAAATTTTTTTACTCATCTTTCTATTCCTTAGATCTAACTCAACACCTTCCACTCTCTTACCCCTAATACCGAAGAGAAATATTGATACAATTATCGTATTTACCCTTAATACCTAGTGATATATCTATCTATTTTTTCTTAATATTAAAATAATAATATGAATTCACACAATATGATATTGCCTATCTAGTAATGCCCCCAAGCTAGGGTTTTACTATAGGGTTTATTCTTCTTTGTACCATTAGGGTTTTTAGATATATATATCTTACTTCTTTAGCATAGTTTTAGATTTTATTAGCGTTACATTATTATTATTTGGTGCTTCATAACTATATCTTTTAATTTATGGTTTGAGCTTCATTGTTTGACCTTTCTTTTTCACCCTACCCACCCTTAGATTCACCTTTAGGATTTCAATTTTAATCTTTTTTATTTTATTTTAAAATTAGAGACTAATTTATATTACCTCATAATATTTTCATTTTTTAGCTATATTACTTTATTTTTGACACAGGCTACTTGAGATTCTAATATTCCTTAGATAAAAATTGATCCTCTTAATTTTTGACTCAATCAAATGATAATGAAATGTTTTTTTATGCTCATGTTGATAACACTTTTCACATTCATGTTAACCAAGAATATTTTAACTATGATGCTCATGTAGAAAATACATATCTTTCACTAATAGATAAATGTTTGTGGATAATACTCAACCACCTCAATAATTAATCACCCCATAAACGATGCACTTTTTGGAATGGATTTTCTACATAGAATTATATATTTGATGGTCTCTTCTAGTAGTTTATCGCCCATCCTTCATCTTCTACTAAGCCTCATCATACGACTAATATCACTTCTATAGCTAATAATACTCTCATTGTTGCTGCTATTATTCCAATATCTACCTCTAGTGGATCCATCCCCTTAAGTGTTCCACCTAAATATTATCCTTCCAACCACATAAAAAATAGTTTTATACCTTCCACTAATGTGTGTCAAACCATCCCTCCTTCCTACCCTAGGTATCATACCATTTACATATCTTATTTCATTTCTTAATCCTTCTTACATTAATGTTTCTCCTACCATGGCCATGAATTTACCTCCCCTCAAACATTCTCATTAAAACTCTTCTATAATTTCACACACTTCTCACACCACTCTTATCTTCACTTCCACCTTGGATATACTATTACAAGATTATTTTAATTTAAATAATTAAGAAAATAATAATAAGGATTCCATCACATACAACCCTACACATCAAACACCACTTTCTTCTACATTTTCTACATATATGTTTCCTCCAAGGTTTGTGGCACCCCAATTTAAATTATATAGTGGATAGGGTGATCTCAACATCCATTTATAATATGCTACTACATGTTTAGATTTTTCTTCTGAATATAAGGTGTTGGTTTAGAAATTTCCATAGAATATAAATAATTGTACTACTTAATGGTATTATTTGCCTCTAGGATCTATACACTTTTTATGAGTTAAAAAATACTTTCCTAAAGTACTTCCTTGTCAACAAGAAATTAGCCATCAATAAATTAACTATATCTAATTAAGTAATGATTCAATGAATGATTAATTTATTTTCTTCCAAATTTTATGTGGAAAACTAAACCATTGATTTGATGATAAATTATTAAAAATAGTGTATACTTGAGTATTTTTCCATCTTTAAGAGACATGTACTCATTTAAAAAATATTTTGGTCTTGAAATACTCACCTCTAACACACTTAAGTATGAATCATTATCATCATCTCAATCTGCTTTCAAAATACCAATAAAATTCCAAAGGGTAATTAGACTAGGAATATAAAGGAGAATATCCATGAAGTGGCCAATACTTACAATGTTTCAACTTTGAAACAAAATACTCCGAATTTTTTTACTAATTTGTAGGAACCTTTGAACAGTGTGCTACAAAGAATTTTGATCTCAAATTTGATCTCTTCCTCTCATTCATCCATTAGAACTTACCAAGGGTCTTATAAAGAATTATAATTAGCAAAAAAAAAAACATTATCATAGAGTCAAAATGCATCATACTTAGTCTTGCAAGAGTCTTAATCATAAGATACAATGACTTAGATAACAACATAGTTTATTTTGAGGGTGTTAATTTGATAATATAAATTATTTAAATTTGTAAATCTATATGGTCCCTTTCCTAGCCACACTAGTAATATAGAAACACAATATTATATTTCTATGGTACATTATCACATATGGATGCTTTCATGGTAAATATACATTACCAATACAAATATTATTCTCACATGCTACTTATTTTATTATATTTTATAATGATGAAGTCCCACAAAATAATCATTATGGTCCATTATAGTAGACATACTTATTAAAGACATTCTTATATATATATATATATATATATATATTGCCATATTTGACAATTTCACACTATGTTTTGTCCCCCCTAAATTATTGAGCCTAACTGAGTCCCTAATTTCCTAAATTAATCATTTCTATAGCCCATTTGTGTTGGTGTGAATAAATGTCTTGTACCTAGTTAATTCACTTACTAAGGACTTAGGGGACATAGGGGGCATATTCACATGTTAAGTTTACTTAGGTCCTAAGATTTTTTATAGAAGACTTAGTTGCCATGTATATAACTTATCTTTTTTATTTTTATGTCAAGTTAGTTGTCTCCTATCAAAAGATTAAGACACTTGTCATAATCTTATGACATCTTATTTCTCACCTTGGCTATATAACCAGGTCGTCTCATTTGTAATTCATATTGACTAGGATAATCAATTCCATTGGATTCTAATCCAATACCATTGAAATATTGAGTATTGCATATTGGTCCTATTATTTTGCACCCATTATTGAAAATTTATGCTCTTTCTTTTCTCTCATGTAGAAGGTTGTTTTTGGTTTTGCAAGTGATCCTAGAGGCTTGAGTCTTCAAGTGTCTCTAACATGGTATCAGAGCTTCAGATTTGCAAGCTCCTTCTCAAATCTGGGAGATAATCATACTTGAGTTATTGCAAGGTTGCAAATATTGGTGGATCTTGAAAAGTTGAGTATGCTCTTCTCTTGCATCATATGATGACCTGGAGAATCAGAAAAACTTGAAAGAAATACCATATTTGGTTTTTTTATTTGTGTATTTGTATTGTAAGTTAATTTTGGGGCATGTTGGTGCAAATCTAAGGTCACTATTGAGTTTAGAATATCCAAGAAAATTCAGATCTAGCCTTTATTTCACTCAATTTGGCCATTGTATGATGTAGTTGCAAATTAGGGTTTAAAGCTTAGATTTGGTGAACAACTTTTATTGGAGCACTTATAGCCAAAATGGATGTTGCCATTACATTTAGATGGCCCCAAAACCCCTATTTTCATGTAAATTTTTTCCATGTTAGAGAAATTTGATTTTTGGAAATTTTTTATTTTGCTAGAAGGGTCGTCATTATAGGCTAAATTGAATTTTTTTTTTCAAAAATTCATAACTTTTGATCTAGAAAACATATTTTTGCAAACAAGATATAATTGGAAGGTTGGTTTTGTGTAATTTCTATTGGTGCAGGTTTTGTTATCAAATATAACTTCTGGTGAAAGTTATTGTTGTTTTAAGTCAAATCTCCCATTTGGACTTCTGAGCTCATAACCTTTTTCCCGTTTATCCAAAAAAATTTATTCTTGTGGCATTGTAAAGATATTGAAGAGCTCTAAAATTATATTTAAGATATTTTTCCAGATTTAGCCCCAAGTATCTTTTATTTAGATTTGTGCATATTTGTATTTTTTGTTGATAAATTGGACATACTGACACTTGGAGAAGTTTTATCTTTTTGGGAAGGCTTCATTTTCAGTCTAAATCATATTGAGAAAGTGTAATTTCAGATTGTGGATGTCATTTTGAGATATTTTTGTATTTTTTTTTATCTTTGATCCATCTTGGCAATGTAAACGCATTAAATATAAAGTGCCAAAGCATATATTATTGGGGAGTTTCTTGATTGAGTGATTTGGGGGGTCTCTTGGTGCATCCTTTTGATCTATTTGCTTGTGCTCTTCTTTTCATGGATCATTCTAAGGTTCCTATGCTCACATCATATAATTATTCAACATGGAATCAAAGTGCATGGAGTATTCTAATGACTAAAGGCCACTCTCTATATGTTGAAAATAAGGCACCTAAACCTACATATGTAGATAAAAAGATAAAATGGATGATTGAACATACCAAAGCTCTTGGATGTCTTCGTAGACTAGTTTCTCAAGATTTGTTGTTTCAAATTGAATCGTGTAATAATTCTCATGAATCTTGGAAAAAATTGAAAATATTGTATGGTACTACTGATGAAGTAAGAGGCTATCAACTTGATAATGAACTGATGAGCCTTGATCCTAAGAACTTTGAAAAAATACAATACTACATCACTAAGGTTAATGATATAAGAGAGAAATGTAAAGCATGTGGAATTGATAAGAAGGACATTCAGTTGGTCTACAATACATTGAACAAACTTGGTCCTAACTATGCTTCTTTTTTTATAGCTTTCATACTCATAGATTGACTATGGGGTTTGCATATACTAGACCTTCATTTTCATCATTTTCTAAGATGTTAATACATGAGCAAAAAAACCTTATCTCAATGGGTCTCATCAAGGCTTCTAAATCTCAGGCATTATTGGTTAGTCAGGTGAAAGAATCATAATTATATAAGAAATAGAAGAAAGCAAAGAATAATCCACATTCAAATAAAAAAAAGAATAAATCCTCTTCCATAGAGAAATCATCTGAGAAGGAGAATACAACTTGTTCATATTGCAAAAAGCTTGGACATGATAAACATTGTTGTTATAAGAAGGATATTGATGAGTTGAAACATCTTCTCAAAAAGAATTAGATTGATTTTCCTTCCATAATTTCTGAGTCACCTTCTTCTTCTTCTTCTTCTTCTTCTTCAAAATAGCCTAAAAAGGATAAAGGCCATGCTAGTTTGGCTTCTACATCAGGAAATAAAGGGAAATCTCTTTGTACTTCTACAAGTCTAGGATTAAGGTGATGACTTCTAGATTTAGGACCACCTCATCATATGACATCTTCATAGTCTATATTCTCTTCTTTTGAGCCTTGTAATATGTCTCATATTTTGATGGGAAAAAATACATACATGAGTGTAATTGGGAAGGGATCTATTGATATTGGGGAGGGCACTTTCAATAATGTTTTGTGTGTACCTCATTTATCAGCCAATCTTCTTTCCATCTATCAGTTTACACATGGTGGGGATGGGAAGAATGTGGAATTCACCCTTGATTCAATTATCATTAGAGACTTGGAGAGTAGAGAGATTATTATGGTTGATCATTCATCTCAATTGTACACCTTTGTAGATTTTGCTTCTAACGAGGACCTTGTTCCTTCAGTTGTTGATCACACTTCTAGTGTGAACCATGATTTCGAGGAGACTTTTGGCTACTTGAACTTGGGTGTTCTCACATTAGATCCCATTCTTGAGCCTTGCATTTCATCTCCTACATATACTGTTGCATTTTATGATGCTTATGTTGGGATCTTCATTGTCTTCCATCTACATCTACTTTAGATTCCTACTTGATAGAAATTGGTGGGTTGTTTGTTGAGTCTCACATTTCAAATTTGGGAGACATCATTGATTGCATACATCTTCTCTTTGGTGGAGATGATCCTTCATCAGTTGTTGTGAGGGAACACTTTGACCCTCTTGTTCATTCTCTACATAGGATGTTTACTTGTATTTGGATTGTGTTCTACATTCATCTCTAGGAGGTTTTGGATTGACATCTTCAGCTGTGTGGCCTAGAATGTCTATTTGGAGTATGTCAACTTTCGACATTGACATGGAGACACTTGAACATAGATTAGAGACATCACATATCATCCTTCTTCCCGCATCTTCCTTTAAGGAATGAGAAGAACTCCTGCATACATTCTTGGTTTTGTTTCTTCCTAAGGGGAGGAACATTGTTTGATGAGATTGGATCATCTTGAACATTTAATGTCGAGCTTCTACCATTGCAGAAGACTCACCATTGAGGGGGGTTGCATGGTCTTTCTTATTCTTCTCTCTTATGGGGGGTATTTTTCCTTGCATGGGGTTTTGGACTTATAATTATTTAGTGAGAGATTTTTGTTTTTCATCTCTCTTTTTGGGAGGAGTTTTGTCCCATTGGGTTTTCTCCTTTTCTTCATTTGTGAGAGATTGCATTTGCATTTTATACATGGGTACCTAACATGGCCTAGTAGCCAAGGCCCATCCTTGCATCTTTGCATAATAATCTACTCCCTAAGTTTCACTTAAGGGGGGGTGTTGGTGTGAATAAATGACTTGTACCTAGTTAATTCACTTACTAGGGACTTAGGGGACATATTCATATGTTAAGTTTACTTAGGTCCTAAGATTCTTTCTAGAAGACTTAGTTGTCATGTCTAGAACTTATATTTTTGACTTTCATGTCAAGTTAGATGTCTTATATCATAAGATTAAGACACTTGTCATAATCTTATGGAATCTTATGTCTCACCTTGGCTATATAACTAGGTAGCCTCATTTGTAATTCATATTGACTAGGATAATCAATTCAATTGGATTATAGTCCAATACCATTGCAATCTTGAGTATTGCATATTAGTCATATTATTTGGCATCCATTATTGTAAATTTATGCTCTTTCTCTTCTCTCTCGTAGAAGGTTATTTTTGGTTTTGTAGGTGATCCTGAAGGCTTGAGTCTTTGAGTGACGCTAATAATTTGTACCATTTTCCAAGAAATTGCAAGTTTTGAACAAATGCATCCAACTATTACTTTTCCCCCAACACTTAATGTCCTAGAGAATAGGACCAAGACCCATTCAACCTAGGGAATATGGGTCCCCCTATTCTAACAAGGACCAATTTTTGATATGTCAGAGTGTTAATATTAACATTCAAAATTCAAATTGCAAATGTCAGCTATCGAGATTTAATTCTCAGTAAATTAGATAAATGCCTATAAATACCTAGTTATTGCATCATTTGAAATTGAACAAGAGCTATCTAGGAAATCATTGGAGCAATTATTGTCAAGAGAAATATCAAAAAAGTCAAGAGCAACATTTTAGAGCTTTATTGCAGCAATTCAGGATCCTAACATCATGTCAAATTCTATGTGAGTTTATGTACATTCATGTTATCATTAATTTGTGAGGGCTAACACTTTTGTAGTTCTCCAAAGCATTCAAGAAATCAAGAAAGCAAGATCTAAGACCTTAAGGTGATGTGCATGACTTCAGTCCTTCAAGGAAGCCATTGAAGAGTGGTGAGTTGAAGCACTTTGTGATTTCAACATTCCTTTCCTATCCATTATCATTTTATCATTGGCATTACCATCGTGAAAGTGGAAAAAATTACACATGATTTGATTGAGGTAATCCTCTAAATGGAATAGCACATTTTTTCTTTGTGAATGTGCAGATCTTAGGTTTGAAGAGGATTGAAGAAAAATTGAAGACAAATTGTTCATTTTTACATTTGAAGTCCCACATCTTGTCAACTCACAAAAAATCGCCTTTAAAATTACCTGTCAGTGTTTCGACAATTCTACAATAAAAAATCAAAAGGTTAGATCTATCATCAGAGGACCTCAAAAGCAGAGAAAAAAAAGGACTATAAGGACCCATATGCCCTAGGGGGACTTTTTCCTCCTGTAGTGATTAGAACCAACTTTTTGGATGGCTACATAGTCCTCCGCACTTCCTAGATCTTCCTACAAATTATTGTTTCAATCTGTTGTTTTTCATATTATTGCATTTTTCATATTAGGTCATATAGCTTAATTAGGTTATTCATTTCAAATCAGTTCCAAATCAATTCCAAATCATTCTAATCCTTAATAGGATGGAGATTTAGGTATGATTGGCTCACCTTCATGGTTGAAAGTTAATCTACTCACCTTGTTAATCTCCATCTTAATGAAACAATAGAAGCTACACATTCCCACCACCAAAAACATTTGATTCCTAGGTTTATACATTAGACCTAGGGCTCCTTATTTTCTTTAGATTAGATTTACATTGAAAATTGTATTCATAATTGCCATTTATATTCTAGCACATTTGCATTTGCATCATGTTCTCTTTATTTGAGAAAATTCTAGAAAAATACTCAATTGTAGACCTATTTGCACACAAAAGTAGAACCTTTAGATAGTATAATAAATATTCAACTTTTGAATTTTTTAGAATGCCTATTAAGGATTTAGATGCCCTTGGGTGCCTCTGTCCTTGTACACTTGCATTAACAAGCTTTTTCACACTTCTATGTCTCCATGTCTTTAGTATTTTTTTCTTGTAGAACTCTATTTTGACAATGTTACTTGCATTCATTTAGGAATCTTTCATTTAGCTCAAAAAAGTGATAAAAAGTAAAAAAATTGCATTGTTTTGTTACATAATTGCATCAAAATACCATCCTTAGATTTAGGCATCTTAAAATCAGTCAATTTTTGCATTTTAGATCAAAAACTTGCATTCAAAATTGTTATTTATTGTTCACATATTGTCACACACTTGCATTGGCATAAATTAGGAAAAATTTGAAAAAGTATTCACTATTCAAACTGTTTGCAACCAGACCTAGAAACCTTAAGTAGGGTCACAGACAATCAACTTTTGAATTTCTAAAAAACCAACCTAGGACATAGATTCCTTTGGGTACCTTTGTCCTCCTACTAATGAAAAAACCAATTTTTTCACAAACCTGTACTATGATATCCTCTGTCTAGTTTTTCTATTTGAGTCTTGTTTCTAGCTATATTTTTACTATGCTTTTTTGTTAGTTTAGTGTTCATCTTGGACATAATTTGTGTTTTGAAACTCATATGAGCTTCACGACCTAGTGTCCTATTTCAATACTTTTGTGAGATGTAGTTCTAGACTTATGGCATCTCATGTTATTTTTACATCCGTTGTGGATCCCGAGTCTTCCAACTCTTTCATGCACAATGTTGTCAATACTCAACCCATTTTGGACTCTATACTTGATGCTACCATACCATTGACAACCTTACAATTACCCATTTAAAAAAATGTGGAGACTATGGTTGCCTATGTTCCCAAAAACAAAATGAAAAAAATGGAAAAAAAAATAGAAAGACTTTAAGACTTTGTGAGCAATGAATGCTTCACTGGTACAACGATCCTATAATCGATAACATGAGGAAATTGATTAATGATGATCAAGGATAAGAATTTTTGCATAGCCTAGCCCATATAGTTGATGCTAATGTACCTACATTGACCAATTGTGCTCATGTTTGGGATACACTCAAAGTCAAGGAGGAAGTCAAGTCTCCCTCCCTACAACCATAGCCTCTATCCCTACATACACATCCAACTGTTGCTTCAATGATACAACAAAGCATTGGTATAACTCCAATATTATGACTTTCCACTAGAAATCCTTATGGTTTTGGATCTTCACATGTGACATCTCAAGTTTCATCCCCTCTCATAAATTTGCAACATAGTAGTCCACCAAACACATACACAATTCCACCATATTCACCACATTCCCAAAACATGTCAACCGATGGTTCTATTATTAATCAAATTTTGCAAAATGTAACCTCACTCTAACAAAAAATCTCAACCTTGAACTGGGGTGTGTCTTCATGCTCCTGTTTTGACAACCGGTCTATAGTGTCAATTTTTGGAAAAAACAAAGCTATTGCGAATGTGGTCTCTATGTCTGAAGATAGGGGCCTAGGATGCAATAGACATTTCACAAAGTTATCTGAGTCTTATACTACTGTTTTAAATAAGATATTAAAAGATAAAGTCCTAACATTGCTAGAACCTCGACCTCTGACTAAGCCATATCCTATTTGGCATGATGAGCATCAATTCTGTCAATTCCACCAAGTACACATGCATGATATTGAGCGATGCATGTGCTTGCATCATGAGAATTTTGAGACCGCATCGATGATGAAATTATCCATCTCAATGGAAAGAAACAAAATTCTAATAAGTCTATGGCCAAGGCTAACATCAAATTGCAAATTTATACTGATCTATTTCCCTCATATTCTACAAATTTGGTAACATAATCTTCTACATCATTAGAGTTAGTTCCATCTAAGTACATGAACATGGTTTCATTCATGTGTATCCCTCCTCCCAAAAGTGTGAGTGCTACACCTGACATAAAATTTACTTCACATGATGAGCCTCTCAATAAAGAGCTCTCCCCTTTACACATCCCTGCCTCGATCAATGGAAATGTTGTAACTCACATTTTAGTTGATTCGAAGAGTTGGGTCAATATGGTAATAGAGGAGAGTTTGTTCATAAATGGTTGGAATAGGGAGCAATATGAGGAGTTAGAAACCACCCTCCATATGCATGATGGATTCTTTGTCGTCCCTTTGGGATCTATTTCTCTTTTAGTTTTGGTAGGACTCAAGATTGTTGAAGCTTCTTTCCTTATCATTTCAAAGTTTGATCTATTTCGAGTTTGGCTGGGCATCCCCTAGCTTGCCTCTATGAATGGTGTCACCTCCATGGTTCATAAATTTTTTAAGTTCCCTCATGAAGGTTTTGTGTAGGTAGTGTGCAACATCGGTTATAAACTGCTAGTGTCATGTGGGTGTTTTTGCTCGATCACTTCTAGCCTGCCCCACTCAGACCTCTCTCCCCAGGGGAGATTTGTTGTATAAGGCATATATTAAATAGAAGACCGGGGACTCAACACTGAAGGCTAGTTATTAGGTTCCCCCCTATGCAGTGTCTGTGAAGGCTTCCATGATCATGTAGCAACAAGTTGTTTCTTCTACCAAGAAAAAGGGGAAGGAGAAGCTTACTCACACTCAAGGGCCTTCTCCTTCTGTATCATCTAATCCCACTTCTACTTCTCACCCTGTTGTAGAACCCTCTACTCCTGCTCCCATGCCTTGCATGGGAAGTGTGATGATGCCCGCATGGAGAAAAGAAAAGCAATAGATCTTCGAGCTTCTTGTCTTTCCCATGATTCCTAGGCCCATTATCTATAGCAAGGGGAAAGGTCCTCATGGGTCTACTCTTGTGTCTTGGCCTTTGCGGCCTCCTACTACTTTTCTACCTAAGGTAGAGAATGGAAGAAGCCTGTCTCTGAGGCGTTGGTTTCTATCTCTTCTCATAGTTGATTTTTCCCTTGCACTTCCTCCTCCTACTCCTACCCAGGGTCCTACCCTTCCATCAGCCTCAATTGCGAAGGATACTCCTAGGTTTCAGCAACAACCTCCGACCTCTTCTCATGCCACATCTTCCAGTGCCCGTAGTCGATGTAACTGTCTTGCACGTGATTGCAAGCATAGGAAAAATTCTCTCACTGTTGAACATGTAGCCTCATAGAAGATGAAGGGGGAGCCAGTGGCCCCTATTATTGTATCCTCTTCTGCTATTTTTTCTTCTTCTGTTGTGCTTGCCTTAGTTACTATGGACAATGATTTTGGCACACAAATGCTTTCTTGCACTTCTAGGGTTTTTCAGCTAAAAGGAGAAAGAAATGGGCCAAAATGGGCAATGTCTACACTCAAAGTTAATGTAAGTGAGATGTATTATGTCTAATTAAGATGCTCTAATGCTCTAATCTAAAAATGAAATGATCTAATGATGCAAAATCTAAGAAATGTGAAGTGCTAGAAAACACACGGTGATATGTAGAAATGCCTAAAAATGCAAGTAAATGATGAAATAACAAAACATAATGAAATAGGTGCACCTGGAATATGGAATGTGATAATGGGAGATTCTAGAATCCTAAAAAATTGGCTGAAAATGCTGACTTGGACACTTACGCCAAGCTAGGCGACTTAGTCCCAATTTCAGGAAACTTTGCTGGAACAAGAATCTGCCAAATGGGTGTCCAAAAATGTCAAAATCAATTTTCAGGCCCAAAAGCAGAACTAATCCATTAGTAGTGGTGACTTAGTCCTCCTACAAATCTTGGGAGTTTTTGGATAGAATCTTGTAGTCTCAGGTCTGCACTTGCTTTCTTGATAGGTGTCCACACTTAATTTTGTAGAAAATGGGGTAAAAAGTCTCTCCAAGCTTGAATTAGGGTTGTGATGACTTGATTGATTTTAATACTTCTTGACCACTTTTCAACACCTATTTTCTTGACAAATCTGGATAAAAAGTCTACAAACACACATGCAAAGGGGGAAAAATGGTTAAGGGTTAGAGTATAGGGGTTTGCCTTGGTTAAACCCCACTTTGGTAATAAAACCCTATGAAATGAAATGAAATGAAGGAAGAATGATAAATAAACAACATGCAATGTCACAAACTTACCAATCCCTTGATGTAGAAATTTGAAGATATGCAATGAAGTTCTCCAATGGGTGACTTGATAATGCTTGATTGCTTAATTGCTTGAGAATTATGATTGCTTGAATGCTTGATAAACTAAAAGATTGTAGGATATGTAAAATGAGGAGAAAAACCATTATTTATACTTGATTTTACTAAAATTTCTCAAAAATAACACGTCACAGGCCGACCTCAAGGGCTAGAGAACAAAATCCTGCTAGAAATTTAAAATTATTTTGAGTTTTGTGCAAAAAAGGACTAAGTCACCCCTATTGGCTACTTAGTCCCACTTAAGGAAATTAAGTGGGTGTCATGAATTACGGGGCATTAAATATTGTCCAATGGGAGTATCCTCAAAAACACACTTAAAAACAGTCGAAAAGTGTATTAAAGGGTCATTTATACATGAGAAAGGGTTGAATTAGTGATGACAAGTCTAGAAAAGCGTGAAAGTGAGTTAAAACACTTTACAAAACTTTGAAATATGAATTTTGATAAGTAATAAAAAGGAGTTATTTAAGTGAATTATGATGGAAGGGTCCTAGAAAAGTGTGAAAGTGGGTTACAACACTTCACAACACCTTTTCAAGACAACCTAGAAGTCTTAATGATTCATAAAGATTCAAGACCTAATGTGAACATGTTGCCCACATTACAACATTAGACCTAGGAAAAATCAAGCCAAAGTCCAAAAGAGAGGCTCAAGTGAGTATAAAAATCTCAACTATACATTTTTTGGTGACATAGTTACAAACCCCTCTATTGTGCTTCTGGCTCCCCCATAAGGGTCTGATGATCCTCACCAAAAAAGGGTGCAAGTTTTCATCGCTCCCTCTGTAGAGCCCCCTCTTTTGATGTCCCTCCCAGACATCCCTCCCTTTTCTCAACCCAAAGACATGTCAAACACCATGGTGGTGTCTTTTGTGGCTTTGTCTTCTTCCTCCTCGCCTTTCGCTTCTTCTATGGGGATTCTGCATCCTTTGATCACTAGTAGAATTTGGCAAATAAATGACTACATGACTAAAAAAATTAGTCATGACAATTAAAAATGACTAAATTCTACTCATTTTTTGCAACACAACTATATATGACTAGATACATGACTGGTTTTTTGCATCAAACTTTGTTTTTTGAGAGAAAATCTTCCTATTCATCAATTTAGGCTTTAGCCGACACCTATGCATACAAATTTGTATATATATATAATAAATGCCTAACAAAAAGCAAACAATATAAGGCCACCATTTTTTTAGAAGAAATTGTCTAGTAAAACAAACAGAGGTTGAAGAGTTTTGAATATGGAGATATTGAGCAGTAATTGAAGGGATTTCCCAATGTAGGAATCTCCTACCAATAATGCTTCAAGGTACGGGTCTAGAATGTGGCCAAATCTATCCTTCTATCGAACAACTCCCCACCTTGAAGTATGTCTTGAGGATTTTGAGCTTTTTGTTGTGGATCGTCTCAGAGGTAAGCAAACCATTCTTAATTTTTTTAGGGTATTTAAAATTTTTGATGTTGGGTGTTTTCGTGAAGTACTATTTGTGTAGTGCCCCTCCATTCTCACCATGGATGTGCAGGTAGTTTGGATTTGAAACTTGGAGATGAAGGTAAAATAATAAGGATATTTAAAGGTATGTGCTAATGATGTTAAGAAGTTGATGTTGTATATCATGAATTTATGGACTATGTGAGAAGGATAGGAAATGACTTATTATATATGTCTAAGGATAGGTTTATTATGATGTGTGTTTTTTTAGACATTACCATTACTAGGATGCAAGCTATGGGCATATTTGTGCTATGTAAATGCTTCGGTTATCTGTAGGATTTTCACATGATTTTGACATATTATTATCATGATGATATGATATTATGATTTTGATTATGATTAAATTTATTATCATGAAGAGGTACTAACTTGTGTTCAAGTGTTGAGGTTGCAGTTGCAGATGGAACATGAGCTTCTGTTAGCAATTTTGTGAGTATGATGCATATTGTTATGTTGTTATTATTATGCAGAGATTTACTTGGATGGTTAAGTGATGCAATAGTGTGTTTGTGGAAAGGGCGACATCATACCATTGGACATATGATGAACATACGAGAATGAGATATGATTGCTAGAGTTTCTTTCCTAGTGCTTCAACTATTATGCACATGTGCTCTAATTTGTATGTTTGAGTGAACAGGTACTAGGCTACGTCTCCACCTGAATTAGAAGGTCTGAGTGTGCCTCTGATCCCAATGGTGGTTGAGGAGATAACATCTAGGTCCAAGTTATACCCTAACCCTAGCCATTGTCCCCACTTAGGGATAAATGATTTAGTGTGTGACCACCTTTTCGGGTTGTCAAGGGACAATGCCCGATCTCATTTACCCTATGGTTGGAGTGTTGCATTTGTGTGAATGTTTCTATTGGGTTATGTGATTGTGTGACTCCTATGTCTAGCTTTGAGTGTGGATTCAGTTCTAATGGTGCTAAGTCCTTCGACAAGTCAGGTTAGTCACTGTTGTGATCATTCTCATTATTTATGTTTTGATGTGAATGTTTCTTTTATGTGAGGTTATTTCATGGTTTATGCCTAGCCTTGGATTGTAGATTATTTGAGTAAAGTTAGATATTGGGTCGCTCATATTAGTTGTTATTATAATTGTTATTAATGTGATAAGGTGTGATTTAATGTTATTATATATACGTATTTATATTGCTATGGTTATTCTTTGGTGTGAGCAAATATTGGTTATTACTATTATTACGATTATACATGTGTATTATGTTTTATGAAAATAAGGTTATAAATATTAACATATTCTACTGTTATTTATTAAATATTAATATGTTTATTAGTAAATATCTAAATATTAATATGTAAGCATATGTTATATTTGTGTTTTGATTTACTATTTTGGTGGAGTGATTATTTTTAAGGAGGTTTTTTTTATCTCTTGTAATATTTTAAATTTATTTGGTGGGAAACCCTAAATAAATGAGTCAATTTGATTTATTTATTTTATTTTAATTATTTCATTGGTGGGATGAGGATAGGTGCTTTAATTTAATATTTTAGTAATTTATTTTATGAGAGGATTTGATTTCCTTGTTTTATTTTGGAAAAGAAGAGTCTTTTGGGGAAAAAGAAAGAAAGTTTTTCTTCTTTTTTTTTGAATTTAATTAGTTTTATTTATAGGAAAAATTGGGGAAATGAGACTTTCACTTTTTTGTGCATGAAATTTAGGAGATTTTAGAAGAGATTTTTGGGGTAATTGAAAATGGAGAGATTTTACATGGTTTTGAAGGAATTTTTCTAAGGTTTTTAGGAAAATTTGAAGTGGTTTTGAATTGAAATTTGAGGAGAGTGATTTGGAATTCAATTATGATTTGAGTGGAATAGATTTTGCTAGGGAATTATAGTTTTGAGAAAATTTTGGATTGGAGAGTCGGAAGTTCAAATTTTTGGAACTCAACATCGAACTCCCGTCCATGCCAAACGTATGATCCAAGTTGGATTTTGGAATCTTTTGTTAAATTTTCTTTTTGAATGTATGATTAATTTGATTGAATTCTCTCTCTTATTTTTGAAAATAAATGTAGATATTTTGATTCTATGTGTGAATGAAACATTTATTTATTCTAGAATAAAAATCAATACATGTTTGTTATCTTTTGTTCTCTACTAATAAAATGGTCTGATTGTGTCATTCATAATTTTGTTTTTACGAACTGGGTTGGTGAGAATTTTAAAGGATTTTTTCATTTTGTTGTCTATTAAATTTAATCTGAAAATATCAAAAACCCATATTGTAGTTTTTGACATATAATTGAAACATGGGGCTACTATCAGACTGCTCTTCCATGGCTACACATACTCTTGTTTCTCCCTGTAATTGTAACCAACCAATGGAAGATTAGGGTTTCAAATTTATAGGCATTTGAAAGTGGTTAAATTAATTAAAATTTTAATATTTGATATTTTAGAAAAGATCTAGTTGTTGGTTTTCTCATTTTTTTATTTGGTTGTAATTGGGTATGCCGAAAAAAGGGTTTTTATGGGGAGCCTGCCTTTTGCATTTTGCACTCTCAAGTCATTTTTGATTGATTTACTAATGCTATGAGGCCTATACAAATTGAAAATGAGTCTTGATGGATTTGACTTCTGAAAGGATTTGAGTGTTTGGCGGTTGTTTTATGACAAAAAATTTCACCAATCGTCAAGAGAAAAAATTAGTTCATTGCTGTATAGAGGATATAACTCATCTCCTTGACTGCATTGTGGCTGTAATATTTGTATTGAATATGTTATTTTTTGTAGGTTGAAAATTCCTTTCCATTTGTAAAAAACCTAAGCTGAGGCTTTTGTAAGGATCAATTGGTCCCATTATTATCCTAAATAGAACCGCAAACTAAAATTTGGCTATCATGTTATAAGATTGTGCAAATGATGATATGCATCTCACAGCTGTGTTGTGGTATATGATCACTGCCTAGTTTCCTATCCATTTGTAAGGTGTTGTGTGTTTGGCCCTGAAAATATTTAAAGTCTCTTGTAAAAGTCCCAGATTTTGGTCACCATTCTTTGTTTTTAGATAGTCTCCTTTAGATGTTTTGTGTTACTATAATTATTGTTTCTATTGGATTTCTGTGGGGCCCAGTAGTGTTGTCTCAGCACGAGGAGTGGGCCTCTGTGGTTCCACCTAGGGGTGCTATTTTCCAACCATCCATTGGTGTTTAGGTGGTAGCTTAGTGCAACATGAAGTCTTCTTTCCACTTCATTCCAGAGTTGGCTCTGCATGATTTATGATATTTCTAAGAAAAAAATTGAGCCCACATGTGGCCTTATATTTATGCACCTCTCAGATAAATGAATCTTGTATATTGTAGCATCTTGTAAATGAAAAGTAAAATGGAATTGATGTAATCTTTAATGTATATATTTTGTTGTTTATTAGTGTAATTTGAAAGGTTAACATATGAATGTTGTATTTTTATGAGCTTAAGTTAGTAGTAAATGTGATATATCTTCATGTATTCATGAAATTGATTAGGATTAGGTTCATATTGACATAGTGTTAGATGAGGTTTAATTATAATTAACTTATGATATCATATGTAATTTGATGTATGAGATTTAATTTACATTCAAAATAAATAAATATTAGCATGATGTTGAAGGTCTTTTGTGTTAATCCACTAGGTCCCTTAGTGGGGCGTTACACTTGGTATTAGAGCTAGTGTTGCAGCACTTGGATCTCTGGTTAATGTTGTCGCCCATGTCTAGTTATAGTAACTTTCCCCATGTATGTGTTTTCAGATGTCTAATGTGTGGCTAGAAGGTCATTGGGACCCTTGTGTTAGAGACCATGTTTTAATTTAAACACATAGTTGAGATGTTAATTAGAGGATTAAACGCTTCATGTATTCTCCCATTGGGTGTGATTCCTTGGATGCTTGTAACTATTGATTTTTCTTGTGTTCCCTTGTTTCATTTCCATGACTTCTAGTTCCTTAAAAGTGCAAATTTGGTTTTGGAATGCATGAGGGGGTAACATGTGAAGTAATTAAGATTAGGTATGGAATATGGGTGTTTGAATAGGTATAATCACTATGTAAAGATTTAGCGTTACTTGTACTGGCCTGGGATAAAGTTTGAGAGAATATGGAATTTTGTTTTGGAAACAAATATGTGAATTATTTTGTTTTGTAAAAATTTGAATAACTTGTGATGAAGTAAGAGTTGTTTGTATTTAGGAAAGGCCTACATGAAGTAGTAAGAGTTAAGTAGAGAATCATTATTGTTCTTTTGCGAATATAGAACTTGTGTATAATTTTCTTAATTTTGGATGCATGAATGTTGATGTGAAAGTATTAATGATTCTTGGATGCATTTAGAAATTCATGGTGCTTATGTAAAATTCTTATTGTGTGGAAGAAAAGTTATTTTACATATGCATATTATGAAGATAGACTGTTATAAATCAATGAATAAAAGTGAATGTGAATTTGTTATGAGTTTGTTAAATGATCATGATGATCTTGATATTGACATTTAGCATCATGTGATATATGGAAAAGAGTAGAGTGAAAGAAAACTAGTAAATGGTTAAGGGATATATGTAATGATACAGAATCATACATTGGTTATGGAAATAAATGTACTCATGGTATGTGATCCTTGAGAAGTAAATGGAATTGTGTATGTAATTTTACCCCCTATAAATGTGGAGTAGAAACCAAATAACCGTGGCATTGGTTGAGTGTTGTGAATATTTGCCATTTTCTTTTCTATGCCCATGGGATGGTGATATCAGAATCTAATCCACGTGGGAATATAGTTGCATTTGTTGGTGGGGATTAACCATACCATTATGTGTGCTTGTATGTTTGTTACCTCATTGATGGCCAGCCCACGTGTGGTTGAAATTTATATATGTAAGAGTAGCCAAAAGATAGTTTCCCAGATTCTTTTCTTTTGGTTCTCTAGTCTCTTAATCTGTGAAGGGGTAGTAGCAGCCACAAAGTTCTTTGGGCAGACTGTGCAGCATATGCATATTGCGTCGCAGAGTGGTCTTAGCTCAACCGATCCTGAGGAAACATACTCACTACTTCCCCTTATGATGGATCAGGGTACTTGATCCATATGTGCTAGCCTAATCCCCATAGTTTTGAGTATAGCAGCATTGGTTTAATAGTATATGTCTGGCCACCTATAGGCTGAGCTTGTATTTAGCTTTAGTCACCCTTCGTCTATATGAGGTGAAGCCTCGAGTAGCCCCATATTGATATACTCATATATGCATTATATATACTGTATTTGCACGTGTTCCAACATGATGCAATGGATATGATGCCACACCCCACTGATGTTCCCACTGATGTATATATTTTGATGTTGGGTTTTCACTTGAAATGGGTATTTAAAAAAAATGGTATTGGATATTTTTCACTATCAAGATGATGTTTTTCCGAGAAACAAACAAGATCTCAACCTTTTGTTATTTCACACAGCTTTCTAAATCTTTGATTTGTTATCATTTTTCTCGAGTATTAAAAAAAATTAGCTGTTCGTGACCCTTTGTTATTGACTATCTTGGTATTTAAAAAAAGAACGTTGGACATTTTCTTTATGTGGGTATTTAAGAAAACTGGTATTGAGTATTTTTTTAGCTATCGAGTTATGGTTTACGTTTCTATGGAGGCCTAAGGTTTGTACCCTAGTTATGCTCTTACCAATGCTTATATTGGTATTAAAAACCAACCTTAAATCTTGCGTTAGAAAATTAGTTGTCTTGATAGGGTGTGGTATGATCTTGGATTGTATCCTAGAGTGTGTGGAAAGCTTGTGTTTTAACTGACAAGGTAAGGTAAACTCATTAGGTAAATGTATCATATATAGCATGGGTCTTGTTTAATACCTCCCATAATGGTTATTAGCATATCACATTATGGTGCAAGAGCACCCTTAGGACCGATGCCTAAAAGAGGAAAAGTCGGATTTTTGTGTTGTTTTGTGTTGTTTACATAAGGCTATTTATGACCATTTGGGATCATATTGATCACTTTTGGAGAGTTATAGGCTTATTGGTAAAAAATTGTAAAAAGTTGTCAATGTTGCTCAAAAAGTTGTCAAGCAACTTTTGCAAAAGTTGGAAAAATGGTGTTTTATGAACAAACTAATTGAAGGGTGGTTGGAAAAAATTGGGATGGATGTAAAATGTATAAATACACCCTCCAAACTTGAATTGGGGGTTGAAGGAATTGTGGTTGAAGATTTGGTAAATGAAAACAAGCATTTTCTATGCATTTTTTCTCACGTTTAGACCTGTTCTTTCATTTGGTACAAAGTGTACGGACCACATATTGACCTGAAACCAATTAGAGTGTGTTGGAATGTGAATCTGATTTCATTTTATTTATTTTTATCAATTTTCATGGAGTATTAAGAAAGTTATTTCATTTTCTTTGAAAACAGTTACAAACCCTACTTAGGGTTTCTAGTCAACTTGTTTCGAGCATAAGTTGAAATCCGTATGGTGAAAAGTCATGAAATTTTTCTATAAATTCTATTTTTTTATATTATTCATGTTCTCAAAATTTCAAGCCTCTATATTTTGGTTTGATATGGTTTTTTTTAGCATACCTATTCTTGACTGTGCAATAGAATAGTCACAAGAGCGTAGAAAAGGGCAAGTTTGAATGTCATATTGCATAGTTTGGCCTCTTAGTAATTGGAGAAGGTATTGTGAATATGTTCCAAGGTCCTATAGACCTATTTCAATGAGTAGTTAATCCATGATAAGAAGATTGTTTCAATTTGATGTGGCTGTCCTATTAGGACTGTACAAGGCAGTTTTGACCCTAGGGTGTCAAGAACATGTTTTCTAAGAAGTGCATTTGTGAAGTACATGAAGAATTTTGGATGTAATGAAAAGCCTTTGTAGTTCTATTTCAATAAGTTGAAGCTCCTTTAAAAGTGGGTCATGCCCTTGCATTTATATTGACTTTCCTATGGGACTATTTGACAAGGCCTAGAGTATGTTGTCCTAAGGAGACTGTCAAAAGGTAGTTTGTTGTGTCTAGTAGGATGCCAACACACATGAATGGGTTATTTCCCTTTGAATCACATTTGAAAAGTCTGATCATGAAATAGGAAGATCCAATTCAATAATGCCAAGAAGACCTAAGACAAATCCATGATCAAGCCATTGAATGGTCAACTATGTTTGGAGTCCTAGAAGCCTTTAACCATTGTTGTTGTTGAAACCAAGTAAACCCTACCTCTGCATCACATTATTATAGTTTTTGGTAACCCAAGATTGCATTCAAGCATATTAAAAACTTGGTTTGTAGTTTAAGCTATACACTTTTAATTAATATTCATAAGGTTTAGAAAATCTTGATCACTCTTTAGAATATCCCATTAAGCATTGGTTGTGCTTGAATGCACTACATAATTGATATAACACAACCACTCTGCCTATAAACCAGAGTTATAGGATATTTATTGTAGTAAGAGGTAATCACTCTTGGATCATGCACACATACATTTTCAGAACCTTATTAAACTTGAGTCAACATGAATGCACCTACGATGATTTTCACCACCTAATTGTGATGGCAATGATTAATTGTACACATGACTGTGCTCTTAAGAGTCTCCATTTCATCACAACATAATACTAAACTTTGGGTCACATGAATGCATCATGTATTTGTTATAGCAACAACCTGTACACATGACCAATAGAGTTATGGATCGCATAAATTACAGTCACACCTAATTTTCTCCTGTGCTCTGTGGTGATTCCATTTCATCAAGTATAAATATAAACCCTTCTATGGACTTATATTGCTCAAATCCTGCTAATGATTATCATTTCTTTGGATGGATGGAAATTCAATGGTAGGGATTTGTATGCAAGTCATGCTAAGTTCCTTTGTCACCATTACACAATAGTACATTAGAATTTCCTTTCTTGAACCTTTACTTCATTTTTTATTGTTAGGGTTTCTTAGTGATTATTCCATTTCCACATGGAATATTGATAAAAGAAATGTAAAAAACAATTTTTTTTTAGTTAACTCCTACTAACATACTTATGGAATAAATGTTTGATGACATTACTTCAAGTGTGAAAATTTTTGTTTTTTTCTTATAATACATTCATTGAGAGTTGTAGTAGAAAGATTCTTATGTTGAAATCCATCATGTAAACTTTATTTAAGCTACATTTTAGGAGACTCTCATGATTTTTGTGATTTATAAATTTTGCTTTGATAGTAAACACATCAGATTCTTTTTGAAACTGAAATGATTTATTAATTATGGTTTTATGATGATTAAATTTTTTATTTAGAAGGGGTTAATATGTGTCATTTTTATGTGCATGAAGAATAGATTATGATGCAACATTCAGGTATGGATGGTTCAGAAAAACTTGGATTACACAAGGACATAACTAGGTTTGGAGAGTACCTGAGTTGGTCTCAAACACTTTGGTGTTTTCGCCAGAAACAAACTCGAAAAGTATAGGAATAAAAATGTCGATGGAATGAAACGTTAGTTTCCACTTGATTACATCTTAGGAGTTGGTCAATTACTCCAAATTTCTAGTTGATTGCTCTAAATATACGATAGAGAAAGTTCTTATTTTCTAAAGATAAAACCATAAATCTGTTGGTCCAATTTGGAGGTCATAAATATCAGATAGAGGAAGTTCCTACATTATAAAGAAAAAATCATAAATTTTATTGGTCCAACTGGAGATCCAATTTGAGGTCATGAAGCTCCTATAGAGAAATTTCTACATTCTAAAGATAAAATCATAACTATGTTTGGTCCAATTTGAGGTCCAATTGTAAGGATTTTTCTTTTTAATTATATTTTCTGAAATTTGGCTTGATAAAAATTATTACTTTAGAATTATGTTATTGCTTTTCTTCTAATGTTTTCAACCCTCATTTTAGGGAAGAGCTCTAAAGATGGTTCGTTTAGATGGAGACTACACTTTTCCACTATAGGTTCCATCTAGAAAGACCAAAAGCTCAAATACTATCATACTCAAAGAAAAAGTAGGAGTCTTGCAATGACGAGATACTCATTTTTTTAGATTTGGTTAAGAACTTTAAATGTTTGGATATGTGCAAAGAGAATGTTCATGGAGTGCAAACTTCCTTACAAAGAAATTACCACAACAGAGTTTGAGGTGAATTTCACCTGCTATTTTATGTTGATATGGATATGTTCTAACCTATAGTTAATTGTTGTAGCATAACAGATAGGCTAAATAGTTGTTCATATACCATTATTTCTAGTTCAAAATTGCTATACCTTATTCTAGGAGCAAATCACTGGGAGAGTCTATACATAAGACACAATTGTTTCAAATTCAAAATTGTCAGTTCTTTCATAATTGTTTGCTTCATTTATTTGATCTAAGACAACTTATTGTATAAAATATGCTCTCAAAATCACAATAAAATCCTTTATTCTGGGAAGACTGTTCAAAATCTTCCCATCATAACAATAAACAAATCCATCAGTCATTAACTTGAACTTTGCAAGAGTTTCATCAAATTCTACTTTTCCACTCTCTTTTCCATTCTAAATTTTATTCCCAATTTCATCCATGAAGAACTTCCTCAGCCTGTAGATCTTGTTGTTAGCCATAACTTTACCATGTTTCAAGGATATCTTTGAGTTTCTACCCAAGAAACAATTGAAAAAATTCGGCCTTACCAGATACAATGTTTTGAAAAGATCTTTGCAGTTATTCTGAAATAGAGTTCTTGATCAGAGTATAATGCACAATTTTGAATTAACCTTTTTGCATGAATTCCATATCTTTGAGAATGGTTTGAATCTCTAGGAGTTATAATGCAAATTCTAGGTGTTAGAGGATCTTATAATTTCTCAAACTTAATCAAATTTCAATAATCAACAGGCTCAAGTACAATCTTGCAATTGTCTAGTGGTAATTGTAACTATTCAATATCATCATCAACCCTCTCTTTAGATATCTCTCTATATATCTCCCTCTCCCCTCTCCCTCTCTCTCTCTCTCTAGATATCTCTCTATATCTCTCCCTCCCTCACCCTCTCTCTCTTCATTCTTCCCTCCCTACTTCTCTCTATCTCACCTCTCTCTCCCTACCCCTCTAGATATCTCTCTATATCTCTCCCTTTCCACTCCTTCCCTCTCTACTTATCTTTATATTGATTATCTCTCCATACCCCTATATATATCTCCCTATCCCTCCATACTTCTCTCTCTAATTCTCTCTATATTTCCCCTCTCTCCCCTATCCCTCCATCTCTCTCTAGATCTCTCCCTCTCCCCTCTCCCTCTTTATCTCCCTCTCTCCATATCTCTCTCTGTCTCTATCTATACCTCTCTCTCTTTCTACCTACCTTTGTCTCTATCTCTCTCTACCACTACCTCCCTCCCTCCTTGCCTCTCTACTTCTCTCTATCTCGCCTTTCTCTCTCTTCCTACACTTATATATATAGAGAGGGATAAGGAGAGAGAAAGAGATGAGATATAGAGAGAAATAAAGAGGGAAGGACATAGGGATGGTGAGGTAGAGAGTGAGAGATATAGAGAGATATCTAAGTATAGGCTTGATGATGCTTTTGAATAGTTATAACTACCCTTAGAGAATTGCAAGGTGATAGGAACCTGTTGATTACCAAAATTGGACTAAGTTTGAGAAATTATAAGATCCCCCAAAACCTAGAATCTACATTATAACTCCTAGATATCTAAAACCATTCTCAAATATCCTTAGACTATATACATGAAATATAACTTAAAGTATAAGTAAGTAAATTTCTATATATAAATGTTCATTTCATGTATATAGTTTGAGGAAGAGGGAGAGTGTTAGCTATATAAGGAGGTAGAGAGAGATGAGAAGAGCAAGCGAGAACTATTTTTCTTGTTGGAAATGTGTTCGTGTTATAATGCACTCATGTTATGACTCAGTAGTGACCTAACCTAGGCTCAGTTTCTACCAAGCCATAACATGACACATTATAATGTGCTCATGTTATGTCTTGTATGGGACCAAAAAATGGTGTGGCCACTTTTTGGTCCCCCATCTTTCATCACTTACCCTTTGTTTTTCAACCTTCTTAACATCGTACTCTTGTTTGTTTACCACTTTCTTAGTAAAATGTTTTTGCACTTTATTTTCTTTATGTTTATGTACTTATCTTGGGGATTTTGTAGCTATTATTTTGTTTTGAATCCTCGCATGGAATTTATTTGATTTAGGAAAAGAAGGAGGTGAACAAGCATCATATGATTTAACATAAACCGTGTGAGTCATTGTAGTAGTTGGGTTAGATAGACACTTTCTAAGTGAACAATAAACTTATGGATTCTATCTTTTCTCTCTTTAAATTATTTGTACAAATCAAAGAATGTATTATATCTTTCATAAGGAAGTCCCTTGGGATTTGGAATAACTATGGTTATTGTAAAGTTACCCAAATTTGAAAAGAGGTTTATATGCATGACATGATATAGTTACAACCTCACAATAATTTATTAACTTTATATATTGTTGTAGAAAAAATAATATATCACTTTGGCTTGATCAACCTAAGGACATCTAATATAATGATAAGACATTATTGTGTAGGTATGATATGACATAAGCTAAGTAAATTATTTGGACACACTTTTATTGGTAACATAACACACCCAAAGGTGTATTGTATAG